>MU692159.1:27447-44225 GCA_026770625.1 Nicotiana glauca
TAACCTAAATGCCTAATCCCCCCTCACAATTACCAAACCCTCTCCACGACCACTCCTCACTCCTTCCCCCAAACTCCAGCACCCCTGTCCCCATCCCCCTCTCACGACTTCTTCCCCAAGTTCACTAGCACCTCCCCCGATCCCATTCACCACAGGTATGCACCCTAGTTTTTAGTTTTTCTTTCTTTTCTTTTCTTCTTCTATTTTTCTCTTTTTTTTATTTTCAGAATTGTTGTGTGTGGTATTTTACGCCAGTAGTGTAGTTTTTTTTGTGATTTGGTGTTCCAACTTGGTGAAATATGTTGTGGGGTTAGTTTGTTGTAAGTATGGGGTGGGTGGTACTTGATTTGAGTTATGTATGAGATTTTGTGGGAGGCCATTGTTGCTAGACACTAAGCCAAGAGTTATGAGAGCCTAATGCCCACAAGGGGTTTGTGGAAAGGTCTCAATGAGCATGATTATGTAGTTATGACTGATTTTGCGTGTGAAGTCTGAGTAACCGCATTAAGTCACACTATTTTTGTTGGGCTGAGCTAATGTGTTCACGTTTTGCAGGTATTATGGCACCATCGAAGAAGCACCAAGCCACAGGTCCATCCTCAAGCCGCCAAAGATCAGCCCCTTCCTATAACAGCAGTAAATTTGTCTCCCATGTGGCTCAGACCCGTTTTACGGAGAAGGCCGCCAAAACGCCAATTCTGGAGAGGGGTATTGACCTCCGTTTGGTCCAGGCACGCTTCCCACACATGTATTCAGAGTTGATGGAGCGGGGTCTGCAGTTCTTCATTGATGAGCCAGGGGAGGCTAATGTAATGGTCGTGCGAGAATTTTATGCCAATCTTCCTGAGCATGTGGACAATGTGGTCACGGTGCGCCGCAAGGCGGTGGATGCCTCTGTTGAGGCAATACGCACAGTATATCAATTGCCTGACCCTCTGCCTGACAATACAGATTTTTATGAGTGGTCCAAACACCCAACAGACGCCAAGTGGAATCGCTTCTTTGACGCAATTTGCGTACCCGGAAGAATGGTGGAGTGGCTGGACCACGGTGAGAAGCTCCACTCCTCCATTTTAAATACAGAGGCGAAGTGCTGGTTATATATGATTAACAGCCGCCTCATCCCCTCTAAAATTACTACGGAGGTGAATGGGCCCCACGCTGTATTGATTTGTTATTTCGTCAAGGGTCTTCCCTTCGACATGGCCAAAGTGATTCACGATGAGATGCTTATCCGGTGCCCCCAATGAAAGTATGGTTTCTTTTTCCCCTCCTTGGTGACTAAGCTTTACCGGCAAGTGCAAGTACCCGAAAATATTCGTATGGACGGGCTGGTAAAAAAGAACCACATGATCCGACCTGGCAAGAACACCACGGGACCAGCCCCTACGGTAGGAGGAGAGGATGAGAGTGGTTCTAATGCATCGTCGGAGGACAAGGATGAACAAATGGAGGAGCCAGCACCAGCAACACCGTCAGGAGCGGCATCCTCTTCAGGAACTGCCAGGGTGTCCCGGTTCATAGCATTGGAGTAGGAGGTGGCTGGACTACGCTCATCAATGACTGAGTTGGGCACTCGTGTGGATGAGATAGCTGACCAACAAGTCAATTCAAAAAAGAAGTTCATGGGTTGGCTGCGAGCTTTGGGGCGTGCGTGCCACGTGAACCCCGAAATCGTTTTCGACCAAGAGTGAAACTCCAGGGAAGTCTCTTTACCTCACTGCTCTTTTAAAATTCAAGCCATGGGGACATGTCTTTATCTTTAAGTGTGGGGTGGGGTACTTAGTTGTATGTATGTATGTGTATGAATTGATTGTTAGGTTTTATCTTGTTTTGTGCTTGTTGACATTTATAGTGTTGGTAGAAAGTAGGAATCATTAGTTTACAATAGATAGGTGGCTCTTCCCCACGACGGATCCCTTTCGACGGGGTTCTTGAGGGACTGAGTCGAGAGAAAACACCAAAAAGATTTATTTTTTTTTAGATAGTGTAGCAGCTCCCCCTTGGTTTTTCTTTAGGCCGCGGTTCTTTTCCAATGGTTTAACTTGAACCGGGCATAGGTAGTTTTTATTTTTGTTTTCTTTTTGATTTGTAGACTAGGATGATGGGCTACGAGCTATAAATTGAAAGAGAACCCATAGCGTTGACACACCTGAACACTATAGACCCTAGAGTGTAACGCTTAGTCCTAATTGTTGAATGTCACTGGAGGTGCTTTAATTTGTATGTTTGTTACTGAATTGAATGCTCGTAACGGAGTGTCTTGATAAGCTGATCTAAATGAGTTATATGCCATGTGTGATGAGTATTTGTGTAGTCCATGTAGTGTACTTATGGCTAGAACTTGCCCGACATGTGAGTTGAAGCGAAATCCTAGGTGATGCTCGGTTTGGAAAATGATTTTAGGCTTTCTTTGACCTTTTTGAGCTTGATTGCTTATCATAAATAAAATTTGCCCCTAGCTAACCCTTTTGAGCCTTTAGCCTTTTGTTTGGCACCCGCATTACAAGCCTATACCCTTTTATTCTTAATTGACATTATTTTGATCCTTTTACCTCTTAAAGCACTTTAATTGTGAGAGGAGCGCTAAAAGAAGTAAGGAGGAAATTAGTGTGGGGTGGCTTTTGAGTGAAACCAATAAAAGGATGAATGGTGCACTTGTGTTGTAAACGAATACACCACTAGCGGAAATTGAGTGACAAGAATAAACTAGAAAAAAAAAAGGAGATGAATATATTGTGTCTTGTTCCAGCTAGTGGGTATGAATTAAGAGAGTGCTTAAAGAAGAAGGGAGTATTTGTGTGATGATTTTGTTTGTGAATGAGAAGTGGGTTGAAGAATTTGCGCTAAAAAAATGGCTCATATGATGTGTTAAAGTGCTTAGGAGGTTGAGTCACTATTCCTAAATATATCCTACCCGTCCCTTAGCCCACATTACAACCATGAAAAAGTCCTAATTGATTTTGGGTCGAGTTAGCCTACATTAGTAGAGATTAACATTAAGGGCAAGCCTATGGTACCAATTGCATGCATGTGACTCTTTTGTGAAAGTGAGTGCTTTCATTGATATATATGAGTGTATGACTCAAATGTGTGGATTGAATTCAGTTTTTGTTGATGTGATTGTGAGGGCATATGATTCGTGACGGAAAAGCAAGTCTTGACGTCTGTGTAGAGTACTTTGAGGAAGTGTGAATAGTGCATGGCACTTGAGAGTCACCTTTGAGGCTAGGATCGTTCACTGCTAGGCGTAATGTATGCACATTGTTCTAGGTGTAATGCGTTAGGGAAAATGGTTGAGTGAAGGATTCTATAGAGGGTATAGTTTGATTGCTCGAGGACTAGAAATAAATTAAGTGTGGGGTGTTGATAAGAGGCGAAATCTAGGGTGAGGAGCTTATATGATGCTTTCAAGAGGCTATTGGAATGATTTATGAGCAGAAACGACCCCTCGGAGTTGAGTGCGTGCAAGGACAAGACGAAAAAATTTGAAGAAGTCAAGCCCCAGGTGCGCGAAGTCGCGAATAGTTCGCGCGCATTACAAGCCGATGCAGAAAGGTGCGCGAAGAACGCGCGAAGGGCGCGCGAGTTCGCGCGGTGCCGGTCCGAAAAAGAGCTAGTTGGGGGTAAAATTGAAAATTTGGAGAGAAACCCACTGAACCTATATAAAGTCAAGCTCGCCCAAGGTCAAATCATCAATGTTTTCATAGTATAGGGCAAGAAATCGAGATGCAAGAGGCAAGGAGGAGTTTGGACTATCAAGTTCTTCTTTTCTTCGCTTAGTATTTGCTATTTTATGATGAAATTGAACCTAATTGTGATGCACACTAGCATGAGTAGCTAAAATCCATTGTTCTGGGGTTGTGATTTAGCCATGAATATTATCGTTCGATATTAACTTAACCTTGATTATAATTCATTCAAATATGGTTGTTTCTTCAATTCTGTGTTTAATTGCTTAATTGTCTGGCTAGCAGTTAGGTTCTATTTACTATCTATGCTATGCTTGGGAAAGCCGTGTTTAGATTAGAGAAGAATTGAAGAGAGCGTGATCTTAACCCTTAGGGGGAGCGGATTTGTGGTTAGGATAGGAATATACCTAATCACCGTACTTAATTAAATATCGTAATCTTAATGCGTTCTTAATAGATTAATTCCATAGGAATATAGGCGTTAATCTATTGAGGATAGGTGATTAGTACTTCAGAAAAAGGCTATGAGAGCATTTATCGATTACTTACCAACCATGAGTGAATTATATGAAAAGTGAGAGTTAATTAGAACACAATACGATTGGTGAATCGATCACAACCCTGGAATACTTGTCTCTATTGAATACATAACAATCAACTCGTTACTTGAGAATTTAGTTGTTACTGAGAATTGTAGTTAGCATAATTAAACTCTTGAACTCGAATTTAGCTTGACGGAACAACAATATTGGTGTGTTAGTGAGTAGTTGATATAAATCTCTGTGGGTTCGACACTCGACTTATCATTTTATTACTTGTACGACCACGTATATTTGCGTGTGCATTTGGGAGCAACAGTTATAAAAGCTTCTCATTAAGGGTAGAGTTGTAAATTTAAGCTAAATTATTACCAAATTTAGAAAAAGTTCATTCTTTTTGGAACAGACCAAAAAAGAAATTGGTTCACATGAATTTAAACGGAGGGAGTAGTTCCTATTAGCATTCCCATTCAAAAGATGGAGGAAATATTATTTTCCAACCCTTAAAGGTTAGGGATAAAGTGGAAATTATTCTTGTTTTCTAAGAAAAAGCTATTGGAAAATGATCATATGGGTAAAGTAGGAATAAGACAACTAAAGTCCACGAATTTGTTAAACTGTCAAATGTCAATCAAGTCCTAAATTATTATTAACAAACCTCCTTTCTCGTAGAAATTAGCATAAATCAAATTTACAGCTTCCAAAGTATGAAACCTTCTAAGGAAAGTGAACCCATTTGACTGGGTACGGAGTTTAAGAAAAGAGAGAAGATTCTTGAACTTGTGGTGTAAAATGAAGTACATATATTTTTTGTGGCTATAAATCATTGCATAAAGGTAAATTGTTTCCAAATAGGGAAAGAGGTCATTCTTTTTTGCGCGGACTAAAAAGGAAATAGGTTCACATAAATTGAAACGGAGGGAGTAGTAAAAATTGCGGAGTGAAGGTGAATGAAACAGGCTGATTTCGCAAATGCCAGTAATCAGTAAACCAAGGGTAGAATATATAGTTTTTCAAACTAAAGATAAATTATTTATTTTCGGTGGTGGAAGTTCGAATTTTTTCTAAGGAGGTCTAAAATATAAAAAATTAAATATACAAAAAAGATAAGAAAATCTAACATCTATTATATATACTTAAGAAGATTAACCCCGATCCCCATATTTGCTTTGGTTCCTGACACGACAATTTTTCAGTATTTAAAATTTTCCAAAATCTTTTCAAAACTTAAGTAGCGCTTAACGGTCAATATTGCCTCCCTTGACCTGATTTTTTAATAACCACAAGATAAGGGTACAATTGATCAGGGGTCCATAACGTATTAGATGTTTAGTATTCAATTAATACTATTCTAGAATACATTGTGTTTCTGTCATAATTAATAATAAGCAATTTTTGAGTTCTCTCAATAAAAAAGTATTTACGTTGTATTTAGTTTGACTTAATGCTATGGAAATTTAAAAAATTTCTTCGACTACGCACTCCAGTGGGAATGTTGTTTTTAAGAAACTGCATATGAAGAAAACTACTAGCCACAATTTTTTTTGTTTCTACTCTTTTTTGGGACTAGCCACAAATTTTAAAACATACTAAATGGAAAAGTTAGATGGTATTGGTCAATAAAAGCTGTTTAAGTTATAAAATAATTTTTCTATCAGATTAACCATTTATACTCTGGACTATTTGACTAATTTATCATGAATTAATTTTTTAATGTTTGTCTATTAGGTTCCTCTTAATTTTAGAGCAATTATTGTAAGGGCAAAGTTGAAAAATATTATTAATTAATTCTCTTCTGATTTTATGAGATAATTAATATTTACGAACAACTATTTTTAATATACATGATAACTAAATGGGAAAGATAAAAGTATTAATAAGTTCTCATTCTAAGTATTCCAACTCGAAATCTTCGATTAAGTAGTATTAGAATCTCTCATTATTACTACGACGCCCCATGGTCATTCTAGAGTGCCATTAAACTAATAAATATCCCCTCCGTCCAAGTTCACTTGTCAACTATACTAAAAATAGATATTCACTCTTATTTGTTCGGATTGGAAAATCGATGAATACTTTACAAGTTTATACTTACTTTACCCTTATTATTTCTTAATATTTTTGATTTATAATAATCAAAGTTAGTTTTTCAATAATAATAATTGAAGAGCAATAAAATAAAATAACCATATTATTTATTTTGTTTTGAGGGTGTGGAGTACAACAGGAAAGCAAGGTCGATGTCTTCACTTTCTGTCACAATCAAAACAAACAGTCGGAGTATTAAATCTATAATAGGAAACGAACGCATATAAATTAGGCCACGTAAAGTCTGTACACAACGCAATTTCTCTCGAAAATTCTTTCCAGACGCCAACCGCCAGAGGTACTCTGGTGTTATAAGTTAAAATTGAATGGGAGGACAATCAAGAAAATGGATGATTTTAGTGGCGACCATATGGATTCAAGCATTTACTGGAACCAACTTCGATTTCTCAGCTTACTCGTCGGAGCTGAAGGCTGTTTTGGGAATTTCACAGGTGCAGTTGAACTACCTGGCGACGGCGTCGGATCTCGGAAAAGCTCTTGGATGGTCCTCTGGATTGGCTTTGATGTATTTTCCGTTGTGGTTTGTCATGTTCGTCGCTGCTTTCATGGGATTCTTTGGTTACGGGATTCAGTGGCTCATCATTCTTGACCTCATTTCCTTGCCTTATTTTGTGGTTAGTATTATTTCTCTCTTTTTAATTTACCCTATTAGAATTAGTTCTTGACTTTAAATTGAAAAGATAAGTATACTTAACCCACTCTCATTCAATTAATAAGTTGCAAAATAAGGCAGACAGAGTCAATATTTACTCCATATAAGTTAAATCTTTAATTCTTGTGTTCTAAACTTTTTAATTTGAGGGAGGCATGGCATAGTGAAAAGGGTAGTAAATTGCGAGTGAAAATCAATCTTGCATCTAAATTTCATCTTCTGCTTTTCTTTCTTTTATATTGGTATAGTTTTTTGTTTGTATTGGTAAATGCTATCTTTTTAATTGTCTAATCAGACTTTCAATTCTTAAATTCGTAATTCAATTTATACTTATGTTAATATTTTTCAAAAGAATCGATTTCGTTGGCTTTTTTATTTAAAAAGTTCATGTAGTGTCAGAATTCAGGAATTTGATATTATTGTAATCCGAAAAGGTCCAAAAATAAGTGCGTAACCAAAAAATTTAAAAGCTCTCTGTTGTCTTTTTCTGATTTAAAATAGTTCATGCAGTGTCAGAATTAAGGAATTTGATATAAATGTAATTCGAAAAGGTCCAAAAACAGTGAATAACACAATTTTTTAAAAGCACTCCATAAAACAGTGAATAACACGTGCTATCATTTTTTCATTTGTTGCCTCTTTTTTCATTTGTGCTTTAGTTACCTGCAAGGGTCGTAAATATACGAATTTTATATCTGTTTCCTTTTCCCTTTTCCTTTTTCTTATCTCAAAAAGGTATATCGCAGTAATCTGTCGTCTAATCAAACTGTCTTAATCACATAATTCTTTCCAAAAAAAGATATCATTTGATATACTTCCTCCATCCCCATTTAATTTATATGGTTTGTTTATTGAGAATCAATTTGATTAATATTTAAAGTTAATTTGATTAGTTTAACTCAATATTTTAAAATTAAATTTTAGATAGTCAAAAAAATATATAAAAAATACTATAAGTTGCAATTCTTCTTACGTCAATATAAAAAAAATACATCTTGAAATATTGATAAAAAATCACGTAGTTTAAATCTCGAAAATTAAGAATACTCGCATAAATTGGAACCGGTGCATTACTTGTTTTGTTCGGGGGTTGAAATTTATTTTCATCAAACAACAAAATCGAAGTTACTCATAAGTTCGAAAACGTCAAGTTTTCCCAATAACCCATCATACTTTTGGTCCAAAGATCATAAATCTTCTTCCTTTCTTGTTATCTTATTATGAATTTACTCAAAAGGCTAGAAAATTCTAGGATTTCCCACATATAACATACGTATTGCTTGCACCATTAATTTATTTAATACTAGCTCTGTTTCAATTTACGTGAACCTATTTCTTTTTTGGTTAGTTCCAAAAAGAATGAATTCTTTCTAAGTTTGGTAATAATTTAACTTAAACTTATAACTCTACCCTTAATGAGAAGTTTTTATAACCACATAAATACTCTGGGCCCCATTTGAACTTGTTTAGGACCACAAATTTCAAAAATCTTTATTTTTTATCTTAAACTCCGTGCCCAATCAAACAGGTTCACATAAATTGGAACGGAGGGAGTAACTATTTCATACATGTACTTTCTGTTATTTGTGGCTAAAAAGAATGAATTTTGCCATGCGCCAAGAACCACAAAATTCAAAATATTCTTTGATTAGTTTCCAAGAAAAGTATATTTATTCTTATCCAAGTAACTCCATGCATTTGATTACTATCTTTCCTCGTACCTTTGGGAAGGTTCCTGAAGCAACGACCTTAACCAAAGGCCCATACCATCCTCCTTTTCCTGTACCCTACCTTGAATTTTCTCATGGACGGCATCTATATAATCTTATTTGTGATATTTTTAACTTCATATGTTAATAGTTTAAGAAAATAATTGAAAATCCAGCGTTTTTCTTGGGTATTTAATTCTTATAATCTTTCACTTCCTTCTTGCTGAGCTTGATGTAAATTCCTTTTTTTGTTCCAAAGTCTCTTTGTGGAGTATGTATTGAAATATTTACTAGTTCAGCATAAAATATACTTCCTACATTCCAATTTATGTAAGCTTATTAACTGGGCACACAATTTTAGAGAAAAAAAATGAAGATTTAATGTCCTAAATCATTTATATGACTATAATTCTTTTGGAAGTTGTAGTGTTAAATTTGCTAGATTATTTATGTGGCTATAAAAGTTTCTCATAAGTAAAGTTAACAGTTTCAAATTTAGAAAGAAGTTAATTCTTTTTTTGAATGGTCAAAAAACAACGTAGTTTCGGGATGGAGTATGATTTAGTTGAAAACATTAGGAAAAATTTAACACATCATAAAATTACAGATTTTGAAGACCGCATGCGGCGTAAATTCGCTAAACATGTGGTATGCATTACACCAAGATATTGTATAGTTGGTCTCAAAATAATAGCCGAATACGAGCTAAAAATGATAATATCCTTGGAACATCCATTCCGAAATGGTCCACATTATTCTACAGATAAAAAAAGTTAGAGAAAAATGCTGAATACTCCAAGTTGTTCTTTTTCCATTGTTTTTTCGGTTCTCTCTCTTTTTAGAGCATATTCTCTGCTTTTTCTCGACGAATAGTTCTCATCAACATTTGGAGAGGTAAAATATGAAGGGAAAATAAAAAAGAATATTTGGTTTTAGTCAAGTAAAGGATATTCTTAGAGGGAAAGTTTTTACTTGTAGCTTAAGACAAAAGGCATCAAAGAGACAGTACTTGTCCTCCTCTCATTTTGGTCGTTCCTGTGAAAGCTCTTTGAACTGCATTCTGGGGTATGGTCTTACACTATACCTTCCCTATTCCTTTTGTCCGTGAACTTACCTTTCATATATCGTCCATTTCAACCGTTAGTTACAAATCCCCTAACAACTATAATCATTTTCTTCTAAACAAAAAATACAATAACAAAACTAAGGGTGTGTCCGGTACGAAGGAAAATGTTTTCCAATTTTTCCATATTTAGTTGGCTTAAAGGTTTTGCACATGAACTCATTTTCCTCAAATTGGAGACAAATGTTTTACCTTTTTCCCATTCTATTTCCTATCTCCACCAAGGTTTGCGTATATATACTCTATCCCCCCTCTACTTTGTGGGATTACACTGGTTTGTTGTTGTTGTTATAAAAACATATTTTCTTTTCAACCAAAACAAGAATATTTTCTTTTTAATGTTGCACTTCTTTAGTGCTTGTAAATATGTCAGCTACTTTTGACTAATTGACTAATTGTTGCAGGTATTTTTCCTTTGCTTGTTAGCTGGATGCAGCATCACTTGGTTCAACACAGTTTGCTTTGTTCTCTGCATAAAAAACTTCCCTTCTAACAGACCATTAGCACTTGCACTCACTGTGAGTTTCAATGGAGTTAGTGCAGCCTTATACAACCTCGCTGCGATGGCTATAAATCCTTCTTCTACTCATATTTACCTACTTCTCAATGCCTTCATTCCCTTAATCACTTCAATTGCAGCCATTGTCCCCATCCTCCGACAACCCCCTATCGATTCCCTTCCATCTGATGCCATCAAACACGAACAGCTCATATTCGTTGTACTAAATTTCCTAGCTGCAATCACTGGCCTCTATCTTCTCTTTGTCCATTCAACAGATCCATCAACGGCTCGAGTCATTTTTGCTGGTGCAATTTTACTTCTTGTCATTCCGTTGGGAATTCCAGGCATTATCTATGCAAGGAAATGGTTTAAAAAGAAAATTTCTTCAAGCTTTCCCCTTCAAGGATCCGGCTTACTACTCGTTGATGCTGATGATCTTGAATTTCATAAAGAGCTACTTAGTCACGAGAATAGCCAGATCAATGTAATGTCCTACGGTGTAAATGGTGATGGACCGACTCTTACACTAAGCCTTGCGAGGATTATAGGCACCGGTGGAGCTAGTGATCATGGATGTTGTGAAAAAATAATTGGGAAGGATCAGTTATACATGCTTGGAGAAGAACACAAGGCAGGGTTGCTGGTTAAAAGATTGGACTTTTGGCTATACTATCTTGCATATTTTTGTGGAGGAACAATTGGGCTTGTGTATAGTAACAATCTTGGCCAAATAGCACAGTCACTTGGACATAGTTCAATGACTTCTACTCTTATCACACTATACTCATCCTTCTCCTTCTTTGGCCGCTTGCTCTCTGCAGCTCCAGATTTCATCAGATCGTAAGTTAAAGTTCACTTTTCCTCTGTTTTCTTCTTTTCTATTGGTTGTATGAAGGGGTGGGTGTGCAAGAGCAAGAGGGAATTAATCATAACACTATGCATAATGACTTTGGTTTTATTAGTAGTAGCAACAGATTTAGGTCAGGTTCTATTGTTCAACTGCACCCATTACTTTCTATAAATTAAAAAAATAAAAAATGTATACTACATATAATACCGTCATGCTCATTATGAACACACTTAATCTAGATCCTAAATTCCTTATGGTGAACCACACCCCAAAAGCTAGTTATTAAGGTGGGAGAGCCCAAGGCTATATAATCCGCACATCAGCATATTGCAATACCAATATGGGACTCAAGTCTCGTACCTTGCAATTGACCATAACAAACCACCACGCTCCGCATCCATCGTCCCGACGACTGCGGCTGGACTTTTCTAGCCTCGGGGGAACATTGGAATACCGGCGTCACCATCCTTGGCACAGTGGGTACGGAGGGAGCTGGGTGACTCTGATACAATTGATACAACCTATGGAGAACCACACCCTCAAAATCTAGTGATTAAGATGGGAGAGTCCAAGGCTATATAAATCCTACATCAGCACATTGCAATACCGATGTGGACTCAAGTCCCATACCTTGCAATGGACCATAACAGCCATAGATGTAGATATGATGATTTGAATTGAATGAATTTTGCAGGAAACTGTATTTTGCAAGGACAGGTTGGCTAGCCGTTGCATTAGTTCCAACACCAATAGCATTCTTTTTGCTAGCAGCAACAGGAAACGAGGCAGCAATCCAAGCAGGAACAGCTCTAATTGGATTGAGTTCAGGATTCATATTTGCGGCAGCAGTGTCAATTACATCAGAACTATTTGGACCTAATAGTGTTGGAGTGAACCACAACATTCTCATCACAAACATCCCTATTGGATCACTCGTCTATGGTTTTCTTGCTGCTCTCATTTATGACAATAATGCTGTTGGTGCTACTTTTGGACAACACATGATGACTGATACGGTGGTTTGTATGGGGAGGAAATGTTACTTGTCAACTTTTCTCTGGTGGGGTTGTCTTGCTCTTTTAGGTCTTGTCTCGAGTGTGTTGTTGTTCTTAAGAACTCGGCCTGCTTATGATCGATTCGAGCAAAATCGAAGAGCAAATTTGTTGGATTGATGTTGATCATAGAGTGCTGCCAACAATAATATCAGAAGAATTTGAGTGGGCCTATCAAGAATTGGGCTAGAAGGAAAACGCTAGCTACTTTTCATGTAAAGATAAATCTGAAGGAAAACGCTGTTCAAAATCCGAAAAATATTCTAGCATAATATACTGGAGTTCGAATTTTTTATATGTAAACTTCCAACATAATATACTGAAGTTCCATCATGTTATATTTGTCCAGCATAATATGTAGAAAGTTCATACATAGGTACTCTAATCTCCAATATTTTATGCTGGAACTTTTTGTGTGCTGGATTTCCAGCATAATATACTGGTAGTTCATACATATGTGCACCAATCTCCAGTATATTATGCCGGAATTTTTCGTGTTGCAGCAAATAGTGGCTATTTTTTTAATGACTTTGTAAATACTGGCTATTTTTCAATTAACGACCCGAAAACTGGCTAATCCATGCTATTTTCACCTTTTAATACCGCATGTCTCTTAGATCCCCAGGCCCATCAAAGGAGAATAACACAAATAGGATGCTTTTGAATTAGTGTTAAATAACAGGGATTTGCCAGTTTTTAGACTGCTAATTGAAAATAGTTAGTTCTTGCAAAGTGACGGAAAAGTAATCTCTATTTAATGCGGAGATAAAATCTGAAAAAAAGAATACCGTTAACTAAAACAAAACGAAAAAAACAACATAATATACTGGATTATAGAACTCCTACGTATAAAACTCCAGCATATTATGCTAAAATTCCAACACATTATGTTAGAATTTAATATGTAAAAGTTTCGAACTCTAGCATATTATGCTAGAATTTTTTTCGGATTTTAACTAAGGGTAATTTTGTCCAAATTTTATTTTATCATGAAAAAAGCGGCTAAATTTTTATTAATTTTAAAATTATGACTAATTTTCAATTAGCAGTTACAAATCACGCTAATCCTGATAACAAAGTTTTGAGAAAATAGCCCCACACCAGATTTTAAAGCATGCTCGCTAGAATTTCAGCAAGTTATAGTAATTGTCAGGATTTATGACAAAATCCTGATGATCACTAGAGTTTTCATCACAATGTTAAAGAATTGTAGAGGCCATAAGGATTTTACTACCAGTCATCAGGATTTTACCACCAATCCAGACGGATCACCAGTATTTTTCAGTATAATGGTTAAAAATTCTTGGTGCTTCAAAATTTTGACGATTGCCAAATTCCCATTCCTAAAATTATGATCTGCATGCATCAAAATTGTAGCTGAGGGTTTATTTTCCCCTAAGAGTTTTACACCAATTGATATGCAGAAGAAGACTCAATTTAATACAATTTAATAGAATAATCGAGAGAAGGCCACACATATTTTTTGGCTAGGACGCAATTATATGCATTCTCTTTGTAAATAAAACCAAGCATACTTAACACTGATGTGGAAATTACCAGAGAGATAATAAAACAATTTCTATATATATACCCCTCAAGAAAATTTCCATGCCTAAAGTAATCAATAACATCAAATATTTTCAAAGAAAATACTAAGTGTAGCTACAAAATGTTTCATTCTTGATGCAAAGGAACAATCTCTCATAAGCCAAAGCCATCTTCTTTGCAGTGAACATAGAAGTCGCATATTCCCTACAAGCTTTTCCTCTTTGTGCTAATTTCTCTCTTCCTTCTTCAACCACTTTTTCAAGTGCTTCTACCAAAGACTCCACATTTGGAGAAAACATAAATCCAAATTCATCATCCACAATAATTGTGCCCTTTATACTAGGAAACCTTGAAGCCATAACTGGTTTCCCACTCATCATTGCCTCCATTAATGTTAGATCAAGCCCTTGTGGTCTAAGTGTAGGGTTCACAAAAATATCTATTGAATTATAGAATCCTCTTAACTCAGATGGGGTCATTGAACCTAATGCTATAACTTGAGGTCCTAACTCTTTGTACCTTTGTAACCAAGGTCCGGACCCTGCTACTATTAAATAAACATTAGGGTATTTTTCTTTGAGTTGTGAAAATGCTTCAAAAAGTAAAGGGTGCCCTTTATCCTTTACCAATCTTCCAGCTACACCTAGTACTATGCTTGCATTTTGGGGCACACCTATGTTGGACCCAAAGTCATGACCTAGTGTTGAATCTTCACAAAATTCTTCTTCATCCACTCCATTAACAATCACATGGACTCTTCTTCTAGGAATTTGATAGACATCTCTAAGCATTTCTCCACAACTATCACTTATGGCAACATGGTGTGCATAGTTTTGAAAAAATCGAATTTCATTCAACACCTTTGGAATCATGCCCTGTAAGCTTTGATTAAAAGCAGGTGTCATAGACTCAATGGGATTTCTTGCTAAATCTTGGAAGATGCTTGAATGTACACTCTCTAGAGCTATTCCGTGCCATGATACCACGAGATTCGAAAGGCCAAGAGCTACGTGATTAGGCAATGCCACGCTTTCCGAGTGAATTACATCAAATTTTTCTCTTTCATTTTCCTCTTCATATTGTTCCCAAGCCTTTTTGTAACGCCACTTCCCTGGTTCGCCGTGCCAATGAATAGTTGGTGAAAGATTTGGACTTAGCGCAGATTCATCCATCATTGGATTTGGTGGTGATGTGAAGACATGCACCTTGTGGCCACGACGAGCCATAGCCATGTGCAACGTATATGCATGACGCTCCATGCCACCAGGGGTGGCACTCGTAGGCCATTTCCTAGAAAAGACCGCAATTTTTAGAATTTTTAATGGGGGATTTTTATTGTTAAACTTCAAACGATTCCATGAAAATTCAGCGTCACGTAGATCACCAGACCAAGACTCGATATTTGAAGAAGAGTTGGTGCAAATAGAGTTAGAAGGGGTATGGAGGAGGCGAAGGATAGGAATGGTGAAAAGAACAATGAAAAATAAGGTGGTGCAAAGTTTGGAATTAAGAGAGAGAATGGGCTTTTTAGGCTTGTTGGAGGCCATTATTGTGTTTGAGTATCAAAAAATGACGGCTGTCACTTTGTATATAATGAAGGCTGGATTTTTCAAAGTTGAACTGCTAAGGAAAGTAGTGGTGGTGGGAAAGTTTGGCAAAAATCCACGCACTTAAGCAAGTGCACTTGGACTGTTGGATTGCCATTTTACTTGCTTTTAGTGCGTTCCTCACGCTTCTTCTCAAAACTACTGGAAAATTAAAAAGTTGGACAATCACATATAGTGAATGAAGTTTCATGTGAAAGGCACCAAAAGATGGTTCTGACTTCTGAATGTATTTTAGGTATAAAGCAGCCTAAACGGACTGTATTAGAGATATTATAAAAGAGTAAGATAAAATAAGAAAATAATTACTCCATCCTATTCTTTTCATCTATCACATTACCCCAAAAATATTGAAAGAATAACAAGAAAATACTTATGGCTTTACACCATAACAAAAAATGGCCCATATTTTTATGTTTTCTGACCTAATCCATATTGTACATATTTTGAAAGCAATAACATATTAAAATTCTGTGTTCTTACAATCATTACTTCTAAAAGTTATGGAGTTACATATGTGTTCTCACAACCATTGCTTTCAAATCTGTGAACATGGAGTTAAATATGTCTTCTGAAATCTTCTGCATATGCTTCAAGGGGCCCTGTATTTTCTGCTTCTCCCCTTGTGTTACCTGCTTGCAGTGTAAGAAAATTGAAGAGTAGAAGTCCACCAGTGAAGACCATTCAAAGCTTTGCTTCCGAAAATGGATTTTTTTGAATTTGTTAGTTGTTTGGATTAGGTGTTGTTCCAATTGATTGAAAATATCAATTGGAGTTCAAAATTTAAATTTGAAGTGATTTAGAGTAGATTTGAGCAAGATTTGAGTTAAATTTCAGAAAAGACGCAAGGTAGAAGACGAAGTCATTTTTTTTGTATAATTATGTATAATCTTGTATAATAGTGTATATGAGTGTAGAAACACACCTTATACACTATTATATAATTTTATACACCTTTATACAAGCGTCTGTGGATGAACTTGTTTCACATTTTCATTTGCAATTCTTGTTCAAAACCAGTCCAACACTACAACAAATTTGATTATCAACGATGAATTATTTTGTCACCTATGATTCACTTTTCGTCACCAAAGATTTTTTGTGACAAAATTTTTTTTGTCAATCTTTCGTCTCTAAAACACCGTCACNGTAGAAGACGAAGTCATTTTTTTTGTATAATTATGTATAATCTTGTATAATAGTGTATATGAGTGTAGAAACACACCTTATACACTATTATATAATTTTATACACCTTTATACAAGCGTCTGTGGATGAACTTGTTTCACATTTTCATTTGCAATTCTTGTTCAAAACCAGTCCAACACTACAACAAATTTGATTATCAACGATGAATTATTTTGTCACCTATGATTCACTTTTCGTCACCAAAGATTT
>MU692162.1:0-41148 GCA_026770625.1 Nicotiana glauca
AATTAATTATAAAAATAGCTAGAATTTGGAGGGACTATTTTAGCAACTTTCAATGGCCTCTCCCAAATATCATCATGCTAGAACCTTTAGGCATGATTTTAATTAAAATTATTTCCTTAAAAATGGGTGTACAGTGATTGCAACCCAAACCCAAATCTCGACAAAGTCGAAGTACGTTAACGAAAACGGGTGCCTTGATGGCAACGTGGTCGAAAACATACTTTCACAATGTCGCAAGTCTTTCAAATAAATAATAATTAAAAGGTTTATAAATAAAAGCACATAATTAGCATGTAATAAAATCAGATAAAATCAAAAATACAACAGTTAAAGCGACCGTGCTAGAACCACGGAATTCGGGAATGCCTAACACCTTCTCCCGGATTAATAGAATTCCTTACCTAGGATTTCTAGTTCGCAGACTNCCGGGGTGTAAGCACCGTCAAAAAAGAGGTGTGACACTCACAGGTCCCGATAGACAGGTTGACAGTTCTCTAGTAGGCTATCAGCTCAGCGGAAGGTGTTGGTGCGCTCCACTTGCTCCGGAGTTACCTGTTTGGTCAATATGATTTGGACATGTATTGATTGGTATGGTGGGGCCCTGTCCCGACCCTTATTATGTGTATGTACTCTTAGAGGCTTATAGACAGTTGTCATGTATATGAAATTTTGTATGGCCTTGTCGGCCTATGTTCAGTGTATGAGTGAGCATATTGGTCTCATAGGTCCATCTATCACATGTATAAATTTATATTACATGCTGGGTCGTCCTATTTCAAGTATTCCCTTATGTTTTATTCTGGTTAGCCCATTTACCCATGATGGTACGATAAGAAAGATACATTACGTTGGTACTCGGTTGAGTAAGGCACCGGTTGCCCGTCGTGGTCCTCCAATTTGGGTCGTGACTAAGGTGGTATCAGAGCAGTTTTGTCCTAGAGAGTCTAAAAATCATGTCTAGTAGAGTCTTATTTATGAGTGTGTTGTGCACCACACTTATAAGCAGGAGGTTACATGGCATTTAGGATTGTCACTCTTTCTTCTTACTCTAGATCGTGTGATAGAGCTCAGTTGTAAGAATTCAAACTTCTAAATTCTATTTTATTCGTAATACAATGATACATCATCCAAACATATAGTTGGTAAGAGATTGAATGTGGAAGAGTTGAGTCAGAGGAACTCGATTCTGCATCATACTTATGATCAGTAAATGTAAGGTCTTCAGCAGATTATGTGTATTTTAAGACGTGTAAGCTTCTTGATAAGGATCCCTAAGGAATGTATATCTATCCACCCATATGGTAAAAAGCAATGAGAGAATCAGAAGGTAGATACAGGTTTCAATAAGTAAAAGAAGCAAGGTGAAGAAGGGTACGAGGTACCCAGTTAGTGAAGATTATCAGATTTTATAGTTCAGGCAGAGAAATATAAGCATTTTGAGTTACTTTTTACAGCAACAGAGATATATACAATTAACCCCACCCATCTTAATTATGACTTGTGGAAGATAACAGATATAGTTTAAGAGAAGGACGCGATATTAGGATCCATGTGGGTTTAGAGTAACCTAAAATTATGGATGGACTATTATCATTAGATAACATTTCCGAAGAATAGTGCAAAACGTGGTAATAGTTCTCCTTGTAAGACACACAGATTGTGCGCTCTAGAATAGAACAGTCAGATATAAATACTAGAATGTTTAGAAATTTCAAAAGTTAGGTAGTGGAATCCTAGAAGGGGTAAGAATTTACCTTAGTATGGCTTCTATCCCTAGTCAATAGAGAATGTTAGGCGACCTAAAGAGCTAGTAGATGAAGTAAGGGGAGCTAATAGTAAAAATATGTTTTGTTGAAGTTTTCAGAATAAAGTGATAGACAAAAATATTAGCAGGAGAATAAGAAGATAGTGAGGCATTATGAGTAAGATGTCATAAATGGATGATAACAGCAACTCAAAATATGATAGCATTACAGAGTCTATAGTCAAGTGAAGGAAAAGACAAGATATTAAGGCCTTGAGACAATAAAAGAGTATAAGCCATAAATTCATATTCCCATTTCGAGAAATGAGTTGGTGACTCTAAAGTGATTACTAGAAGGAAAAGATAGACCCTGGGAGTAATAGAATTTAGTATGGGATAGTAAACAAGATAAAAAAATCGAACATGAACTAGGGATCGAAGGAATTGGTAATAGTCGGCATCGTGAGAATATCAAAGATCGTATTTTGATAATAATAGAATGGACAACATAGGAATAACCTTTAAAGGTCATTTAAGAAGACGCTTCCCTAAAGCAAGCACTCTGAGAAGAGTTAAGCTTAAGGGACTAAGTGTGCCAGTTACACTAGGTGTCACCTTCGTGCGTAAGAAATTCAGTAATCCCTGGAATGGAAGGGTTACCATAAGGCGAGAAAGGGTCATTGATCATGTGAAAAGATGACAACTATGAAGAGGTAAAACATCTATAGGTAGATTATCGTAGCACTAAATCTTAGTACTCCCTTGAAAGGGGAATATGGTGTGTATGGTATTAAGTGGGAGTTAAGTGGTTCAGGTAACTAGGGAGTGGTAAAGGACGAATGTGGTAAAAAGGCGAAAGGGATGAGGTTACATTTATTCAGATCCCACAGATATGTCATGACTCCAGAACATTATGCAAGCATGACACTGGGAGAAGCAGTAAGGTTTCTAGCACTAGATGTTATTGATAAATAAGCGCAAACGAACACTTGATACATAAGGAGCCAGTGCAAGGGGTAAGTTAAGACATCGACCATAACCCAAGAGAGATTACACAGAATATAGATTTGAGAATGGACCAACAAGTAGTTAGTAGTTGATTAAGGAAAAGCCTAGTTATGGCTAGACAAGAGGATATACATAAATCAGCAGATTGTGTAAGATAAACATAGTGAACCCCAACATAGTGAATTTAGCCTCGCATATATGACGTTGTAATCCATGAGAAATATTTAGATAGGAGTTAGGATATTTAAAGGTACTATATAAGTGTTACGGAATAAAAGGGTTCCACTAGGGAGATGGTTTAAATTTCAATTCAAAAGAAACCCTACAAGCACAAAGGTGCGGAGGTAAGCAACTAGGGATAGTTATAGGTGAGCAAGAACATCAAAAATTCTATCGGACATATGATGTAATATGCTCGCAGCTTTACAAGAGTCAGAGGGTCTCCCCTAAGTAGTATAATAAAAGACTAGATGTGGAAATAAGGAAGAAGGATTCAACCAAAGCATATTGACTTGAAGAAGAAATGATCTTGTAACAACAGCCTCGCAACAATAATGCATGCACACCATAAGAAAGTGGCACCTACCGCGGCTAATGAAAGGGAAGAAAAAAAAACTAAAAGTGATGTTTGAGATCATATGAGTTATAGGAAATTCAAGCATTCATGGGCAATAAGATAAGTCAAGTATTCATGCAACAAGTGGCAAAACGACCAAGAAAAGTATTCTTGCATTTAAAGACAGTTGAGAAGTCATGAAAGGAAATCTATGGTGCTAGCAAGTGAAAGGAAGGTTGTGAGTAATATAAATAGATATGTGTAGGTTGCAGATAAAGTATCATAGAGCGACAAGGTTTTAGGTAGATAGGAGTAAGGATAAGAAAATGTGAGTGAGAAGGTGACACGAATAGTTAAGGCTTTTGTATTAAGCCCATCAAAACAAGAGATTTAATGGTTTCGACAAGTTATAAAAAGCTCGATACATCCTGAATGAACTCAGAGGGGTATAAGGCTAGGAGAAATTCTAAAAGAGATAAAATGCTACCCTGGTAGTAGAACAAGGGTGTAATTGTAATAGATAAGTAGATGACATTTAGGCCTTTGATTGAGTAATGATAATAAGAAAGGGATTTCATGAATTGCACGAGATTAGAATATCCAAATAAGATGAATCACATTGGGATACAATGAAATACGATTATTGAATTATAGTATTGTCCCTATGTGGATCAGGAAAACCACTTCAGATGTTCCCTGATGAGACATGAACCCTAGTGACAATGTATTACGTAAGAGGTTTCAAGTTATCAGTAGTGGATTATTGATCAATATTAAGGTGAATCAACAATTGATGGATAAAAATTACAAAGTATGAGAGGAGATTATGATGACATTCTTTTGATGAACAGTAATAAGGAAGCATTAAATGGCTTTTATATATATATATATATATATATATATATAGAGAGAGAGAGAGAGAGAGAGAGGATAGGCGATGGAGATTAACCTAGAGTTTGGTAGCACACCTTGGTAATAATAAATCAAAGTACGAGTTACGGTATAGTATGACCTACCTAGTTATAGTAAAGCCATAAGAATAGATAATTTAGACTATGAAACAAGATATAGCAACAGTCGTAAGCTCAATAAAGTCCCGAGCGAAGAACTTTAGTACACCTATAGATGCCAGAGGGACAGCTTGTCATAGTACTATGTATGTTCACAAAGTGAGGCCTAGAGATTGATTAAAATCTAATAGAAAAATGATATAAGAGTCACATAAGTGCACATTCAAGATTATAATAATAAAGGCTAGATGAAAGAAAGTAGAAGCAGTTACGAGATAGGAAGAATTTCGACCACAGCTCGGGGTGTGAGAAAGAGACCTAAGGAGGGGAATGCCCTAGCCTTTGGATTTATTGCGAATAGCTCCCTAGATGGCAAGGAAAATATTAAAGTATTCGTAAGATCTATTACATAAGAGATGGATAATTGCATCAGTCAACACTCGAGAATGAATGTTCCAAATGAGGGAATGATGTTACACCCCATGTTTTCGTACGTGAGAGTACATCGTAAGTCAATTGATGTAAGCTCAAAAATTAAAAAATATTTGGAAGCATATAAAGTTAATCATGTTACCTTGGAGGTTACAAATATTTAAGATCATGAATAACGGGTACCAAGAGAGTTAGAAAGCTAAGAAACTAAACCAGTTGAAGAAAATAAGTTTCGTCGAAAGTCAACAAGTTTGGAATGTTATAACATGTATTTTAGGGTAAGACTATGGTTCATAACATGATAATGTGGTTACTCTATGATTTATTTTAGTCTTATGACAGTCGTGTACTACGTTTTGAAGTCAAGCAAGTTGAGAAACAAAAGTTGGCAAAGATCATCACAACTTACATTCATAATGTGCTGAAAATTAGGTCAAATGTAACTGAGCTTTTCTTTTAATATACTTGGAATTATTGAATTATATACCAACAAAATTCAAGACCTATAAGTCTAGTTTCCAAAAAATTCAACCGTTTGTCTATACGATATCGGAATAGAGAGATATTCGCGTTTTAGCGAGACTACGCCAAGCTGCTCTCTATGGGACTCACGTAGGCGGTTTAGATATATTGATATATACAAGACGCCTCAACCCCATTTTAATTCATTAATTTTTAGTATCTTCAGACCTTAGAAACCAAAAAACACTTCTCAAGGTTCTCTCACGATCCAAGACTCAAACAAAGGGCAAACAACACAAATCAAGTGTCTGGAATCTTGTCGTGCTAGTAAGTTTTTTTGTTCTTCTTGTTGTTGCTGATTTTTGGGTTGTTCCAGCTCGTGTGGGAGGTTATTTTAAGTGTTCTATGTTCTGTAAATACTCTCCCATTATTTTCATATCAACCCTAGGTTATTTCAACTCTTGCAAATGGATTACACTGTATTTAAACATCAAAAGCTAGTTCTAGTGAAGAATAATACCTCTTTGAGGTTATGTTGTCATTGAGGATAGTTGTGGGCTATTTTTTCTGCAATTTTAAGTTTTTGCTACGGTCTAAGGTGATTATAACAGCCTACTAATTGTTCTTAAGCTTGCTTGTATGTTGGTTAAGTTGTTGAACATGCCGGGAGTCAACTCAAAAATTTCTATTAGGTTGCAATACACCTGGCTACTTTTTTATTCAATCATGATTGAGCGGACTTTGCCTCATGAATGTTTATCATGGAGGCCAATATTGCCAATGCATCCACGAACAGAATTTTTCTCTGGGTAGTGGAAAAAAACTGATTTTCTTGAATTTCTAAGTGAGCTTTGCAAGATAATCATGGTATGTCATCATATTTTATTTTTAAATTTTTTTGAGTTTGGCAGATGATAAGCGTCAAATACCTAAATACATTGATCTCTTATATTACCAAGGTCAAGCCAGTCTTTAATCCATGGATACATGCTTCATCTTCTATGGTATTCTTAGTTCCTTAAAAGTTCCGCTTAATGGAAATGGGGGTGTGCGATTCATCAGGTGCAATCAGGATGATAAACTACAAGATAATACTTGGATTAGCTTAAGTCACTTCTATGGTGTTGTATTGCCATTGAGGGTTGTTTTAAGCTAAATATAAATTGTATTTTGACTTAAAGCTACTGTAGCAGGTATGTGTATTGTGTTCCTACAGGTGCTTAAGGTTATCCTGATGTTGATTAAGTTAAATGGTTGGACTAGAGATGACCTAGTGAATAAAGATGCCAATTGAAGGTAGTTAGAGTGGGGGATTGTTTCCTTTGTTATAAATATATGGTGTAAGAATGAAATCATTGATGAATTACTTCATTTTAATGTTAATAATGTTTCTAAGTTAATGTAAGAAGTCTATAAGGGTTGATAAGGGTTATACGGAATCCAGTCGGAGCTTGGAGCTCGTCGTGAAGTAGTTGTGACTTGTTGTTATTATATGGTGTCTTGTTATTGATATTTATATATTGCTGGTTTCTCTGGATATTGTTATTGGTATGTGGAATTGGAAGAGTCCCTTGTTACAGGGTAGATGCCACCCGAATTTACTTAAATGAGCTACTAGCTTAAGTTACAAACTTAGTCTTTGCGCAACACTGATTTTGAATCTCCTTATGCTATGATAGATTGAGTTAACTTGTTTGAAGAGTTTCTTGGAAGGTATTAAGGATTCAACGTGGTTAAGGTATGTTAAGTCACTTCCTTATTTCTTTTGGCATTATCTAAAGTTGAACATACGTAAAACGATACACTATTTCATAACGAATCTACTCCTAGAAACAAAGGTTGTCCATGTTATTTTTTCCTTATAGATTTATTCTAAGTAGGTATGTATGATCCTTGAATCCTACTAAGGTTCATAGTAATGGTATGGATATCCATAATGTTAATCAAAGGTGCAACGACCTTACGTTACTCCAAAAGGTTTAGATCGTGATTCCATGAGTCCAACATGTATTATATATAGTAGATATTTTACTGTAGCAAGCCACTCTATAGTCGGCCAGGTATGGCACCTATTGTGCAACTTCTGATCAGTTGGATTTAGCGAGCTCCACTTGGCCGGGTATGATTTTATCGAGCCTTATGATGGTCGGGTACATTTTTAAAGAGTTCTATTTGAGACCGGGTACGATATAATGATGATGATGCCCATAGAGGCGTATGTTTTTCAAAGTTTATGTATATATACGTATCATGCATTTCATTTTAGTAGCCCTTAGAGGCGCTTAGATGCTACAGGTTGTATCTCTTCTATCTCATTTTATATTACTCTTCTTATTTATATTTTCCTGTCTTACATACTCGGTACTTTATTCGTATTGATGTCCCTTTTGCCTGGGAAAGTTGCATTTTATGCCTGCAGGTCCGGATAGATAGGTTGACAGTCCTCCTACTAGGCTATCAGCTCAGCGGAAGGTGTTGGTGCACTCCACTTATGCTAGAGTTGCCTATTTGGTCAGTATAATTTGGACATATATTGATTGGTATGGCGGGGCCCTGTCCCGTCCTTTATGATATTTATGTACTCTTAGAGTCTTTTAGACATATGTCATGTATATAAAAGATTGTATGGCCTTGTCAACCTTTGTTCAGTGTACGAGTGATCATTTTGGTCTCAAAGGGCTGTATGTCACATGGATAAATTTTTATTACATGTTGGGTCGTCCTCTGCCGAGTATTTATATCATGAAGGCTCTTCTGGCCCATTTGCCTATGATGGTAAGATAAGAAAGATACGTTACATTGGTACTCGGTTGGGTAAGGCACCGAGTTCCCATCGCGGCCCTCCGATTTGGGTCGTGACACTTTAGTGGTAGAATAGTGTTTTACCATGGTGCAGACCTCGATTAAATTCCCAGATGGTAGATTTTATAATTGAATAATAAAAAATTTAAAAATTCGATCTATGTTTTTTTTTGCTCGAGCGTCAAACGATATGATTAATTCAACTGACCGACTGCATCAGTAAATTTTTTATGCCTACCAATTTTTTGACCCACCTAATTTGGTCATTAATCTCTTAAAACCAATCGCGTTCGATCATTTTTATAGGTGAAAAAAATTCTTTTATTAATAGTGATTACAATCCCCGATTATATGATATGAAAAGTCCTATAAATAGAAATTATTTAATAATATGCCATTGAACACACATTCATTCGGGAAACAACATGTCACGCCCCCATCTTAGGGTAAGATGTGATCGGCACTCATTCTAGATAGCTAATAATCACTTATGTAGCAAGTCAGTCATAAGTTGGTAATAATGTCTCTAAAAAATTGAATAACGAATCAAACAACAAATGTCTACAAATTTGAACGCGCGACCAAGTTAGAATCCTCTAGTCAAATATTTGGGAAAAGGGCAAAAGGATCCCCTCCATCCCCCCTTCCCCCCATATTTAGGCATGTTTGACTCAAAAGATACAAGAATCTCTTTGAACAAATCAATCAAAAGAAGAAGGGGTAAATCTTAGCTTAGTATAATAAGTACTAGATTAAGTAAAATGAAGATATGATTGGTAATAGATTTTCTCTTGCTCTTAGATAGTGTTTTCTCACAAAGTTCTGTCCCCTCCCCCCCTCCACCACCACACAAAGCCCTTCATCTCCCTTATATATTAAGAGAAACTCCCCTAGGTTGTCAAAGATAAACTACCAAGAATATTCGATAGAATATTCCCAATGTCTCCTAACGGGCTTACAATATAACAAGGGTCGTACATTCTTCTCTTTTATAATAAGGTCATTATTTTTTGGGACGTTGGCTCGGAGAGGCCTACTCGTTTGTCGTGTTCGCCGTAGGTCATGGTTGGTCAAATTCGGACCCACACAGTTAGTCCCTCTGATTCTCAGGGTTGCGAACGAATGCGTCCTCGATGAGCGGACTTCACACACTCTCTTGAAGGAATTTGACCATTGGAATGTTACGATCTGATCAATAGGGGTGTTCACCACGTTCAGCAAAGCGACAAGTGATACTTTTCACCGAGAAGTGATGTCAGCTCCACGTGCGTCATCATTATATAGGTTTTTGAGACAAGGATTTGACGGCTTGATGCTTCAATTCTTATGCAGCTCTGAGACCTTTCGCCTCGATTCTATCACCACCCAACTCTATAAATAGGTGGAGATTTGTATTTCTGAAGAACTTTGGCCATTTCCCTCTCGAAAGACTTCTTTCACTTTTCCTTGTTCGCTCTCATATCCTCCTGTTTCTTCTTTCATTCTTTGCTTGAAGCTTCTACCTTCTTCTTCCTTGATAGTACTCCTTTGATCGATATTATGCAAAAATCTCGTCGTCCTCATGAAGAGGTTTCTGAGGTTGCTCCGTCATCCATGGTGCCACCCTCTGATGGTGGAGATGTGGTGGTAGAAGAGGGTGATAGCCCTCTTATAGTGGGGGATTTATTGCCGAGACATCCTCTACCTCGGATTAACTTTCTTAAGGACCCTCCTCCCACTCTGAGCCCCGTGCTTTCTGAGACTGATCAAGTCCATCTCGACACCCTTCGTATAAAGTATCGCATTCTCGCCCATGTAGAAATGGTTCCGGCGGTAGGGGATTATGTGGATATCCATAGACCGGGGTACTACGCTTTCTGCGAGTTTATAACTAGGGATCTTGACGCATTTTATACTCCTTCTTGCTTATGCTTTGATTAGAAATTCATACAAAATAATCTCAAAAGGCTCATAAGTTATGCTTGATTGCAGGTTTGATCAAAAAAAGTGACCAGATGTCAAATATCAGCTCAAAATAAGTGAAACTTGCACAAGTTCCAAAGACAAGATAAAGCTCATGCAAAACAAGAACAGTGCGACCGCACTACATTATGTGCAGTCCGCACTGGGAGATTCAGAGAGCATGATTTCCAGGCAAAGAGGCAGTGCGGCTGCACTACCATTTTGTGCGGTCCGCACTGAGATCAACGCGGCCACATTCCATTCTCTGCGGTCCGCAGTGAGAAAATCAGAGATTCACAATTTCCCAGTGTCAAGCCAATGCGGTCCGCGGTCCATTTTATGCGGACCGCACTAGAAGTCTCCGCAGCCGCAGTCCATTCTCTGTGGTCCGTGGCGCCCAAGTTCAGAGAGCAGTTTTGTCAAGTCCAAAGCCCTAGTGCGGACCACAGTCCATTTTGTGCGGTCCGCACTAACCCCGCAGGGGTATTTTTGTCCAAAATTGTTAGCTTAGTATAAATAGCTTCTTTTCTATTTTTAGGTCAAGCAGACAGTATCAGAACATAGTTACGCTTGTGCTTTCGATATTTGCAGCTATTTTGGGCAATTTTATCTACATTTCATCATTGAATCTTTGTGTTTATCTTAGTAATTAATTAATGAGTTTTTCCTCATCTATTTCCTGTTTTTCTTCTTTAAATATGAGTACCTAGACCCATAAGCTAGGGTTGTGGCTCAACCCTAGTGTGGCTGATTGATGGGTCTTGTATTTTAGGGCTAGATTGACTATGGGTGTTTAATATTTGGGAAAATTTCATGTTTAATTACTGAATTAGTGGTTGCAAATACTAGTTTGTGTTGAGTTGACTTGAGCTCTTCTTGAGAAAGAGAGCCTAAGTCTCCGAAATTGGTCCAACAAGGAATTAGGGCGTACTCAAGAGATTGATGGCCCCAATTAAAGGGTTAAACCTCGAGAGAGTAATATCCGACTTGAACCCTAGTTGCTTGTGCAAATTTTGATACCCAATTGGTCTTGAGAAAGTTAATTCGGGCAAAATCACTCGAACCACTGAGAGGTGTAGAGTGAGTAAAGTTGTGCAATGGTTATATCATACTCCCCAAATATGTCAAATGTGCCTTAGACTCAAGTACTCGTCAATTCACCACCTAGGTAGAAGTCACTACCCTAGTGCCTTTTAAACCATTTGAACAACTCGTAGCATTATAACTCTTAGTTTAATCTAGTTACATTTACCATTCGTAGTTTGATAATAGTAGAAGTAAACAAAAAAAAAACAAAAATGATTAGAAGTGTAATTTGGAACACATACGCAATCCTAAACTAGATAGATACTCGATTCCAAATTCTATCTCTCTGTGGATATGGATCCCGACCCGAAATTGGGTAAAAGCTGCTCCGACCCTCTCTTGCTACTCAATTAGTAGTGCAGGGTAGGCTGCGATCACTTTTTGGTGCCGTTGTCGGGGAGCTAACGGTTTTGGCTATCTATATAGTTAGCTTTGTGTATTGTTCTTCTTTCCTTCTTTGTTACTAATTTGTGTGTGTCAATACTTCAGGTACAAAATGGCCTTAAATGCTAATGACCCTCTTGGAAACGTGATTGCGGGGGAGAAGGTTGATGACAATAAAGATGAGGAGGTGCCTCTTGTACTTCCTGGACAATGAAGAGGCCGCCTGGCCAATGTTAATGAGAATATTGTAGACCCTCCTTCGCCACCTCCAAGAGCGATTCCTCGGGTGCTCCCAAACCAAGACTATGAAAGTGCAATTTTCCCACCCCGAATCCGAGCGGGCAATTTTCAAATTACTAATGTGATGCTTACATTGTTGGAGCACTGTGGGTACTTTACTGGAGCTAACACTCAAAATGCTTACAAACATCTCAAATGGTTCGTGGATACCTCTTGGGGGAGCAAGCAAACCAGTGTGTCCGAAGATGCACTCCGGTTGAGACTCTTCCCATTCTCACTTAGAGGGAAGGCTTCGGATTGGCTTGAGCGACTTCCCAACCATTCCATCACTACTTGGGATGAGTTGGCGGATAAGTTCATAGCAAAGTTCTTTTCACCGGGACATATGGAAGCTTTGCGGGATGGGATCTTGGCTTTCAAGCAGGAGCCCACTAAACCATTGCATGAGATTTGGGAGAGATATAGAACTATGGTAAAGTAATGCCCCAACAATGATATGACAGAGGTAATGATACAACAAATCTTCTATCGGGGCATCAATATAATGAATCAATGCATAGTGAACCAATTGGCTGGGGATAATTTTATAAAGTTGACGTACGATGAAGCTTGTGCCATTCTTGATGAGATGGCGGATACATCCTCCGCATGGCAAAGTAGAACCAATGTGCCCCAGGGTGACCCGATAATTATTCATTTGCACAAAGAATCACATGATCATGGGTTGGAGATCACGGAGTTGACAACTACCATGCACCAACTATCAAAGGCACAGTTGCAACAAGTCCAAAATCCTCGCTAAGTGAATGCTATGGAGGGTGTTAACATGCTAGTGAACCAAAGAAGGTAAAGAGGTCAACATAACCAAGGGAATTTAGATCAATTTGACAATGATGGTAGTAGATTTCAAGATAATGGCTATGATGGGCAAAATTAGGAGGTACAATATGGGAACAATTATCAAAGCCAAAGAGGCAATTCTTCCAACCAACATCAACAATGGCGATCCCAAGGTAATTGGGGCAATCAACAAGAAGGCAACAATAATTGGGTCCAACAACAACAAGGCAACAACAATTGGAACAATCACCAACAAGGGAACAACAATTGGGGAAACAATAATCAAAATTCAAATTAGGGAAATTAAAACAACAATCGGAGCAATCAAGAAAACTGGACAAACAACAACAACCAAGGTGGATGGAACAATAACTAGGGAAATCAGGGGCAAGGTTTTCAAAGGCCCCCAATGTACCAACAATCGACCAATCCACTACCTTTTCATCCTAGGGTCCTAGTTCTTCTAGAAATGATATGGATAGAATTGAAATGATGTTCGAACAAATAATTAAGAAGAATGCGAATTCGGATGCACAGTTGTCTTCTCACAATACTTCCATTAGAAATTTGGAGGTGTAGCTAGGTAAAATCTCTCAATCCTTGAATACACGCCCTAAGGGTGCTCTACCAAGTGATACGGTAGTGAACCCGAAGGGCGGGAACAATCATGTTATACGGTGACCACTAGGAGTGGACGAGGCGATGATGTGAATGCCTCCAAACAAAAGCAAGTTTTAGGTGATGAAGTTGAGTTGCAAGAATATGAAGTTCCTTTGGTAGTTGAGAATGTGGTTGATAAAAATGTGAATGAAGATGTGAGGATTGATATTCAAGATGTCGAGGTGGAAACACAAAATGACATGAATCCGTCTAGGGAACACGTAATTGATATGCCAGAACCGATTATACCAAAAGTCAAGGAACCCTTGCCTAGACCCCGTTCACCTTATCCTCAAAGTCTAGCCAAGCAGAAGAATGAAAATTAGTTTAAAAAGTTTATTGACATGATGAAGAGCTTATCCATCAATGTTCCTTTGGTAGAGGCTTTAGAGCAAATGCCTGGCTATGCCAAATTCATGAAAGATTTGGTTACAAAGAAAAGATCCATGGACTGTGAAACTATCAAGATGACCCACCAAGTTAGTTCTATGGTACATTCAATGGCTCCCAAGTTGGAGGATCCCGGTGCTTTCACAATCCCTTGCACTATTGGGAGTGTAGACTTTGCTAAAGCTTTGTGCGACCTAGAGGCTAGTATCAATTTGATGCCCTACTCAGTTTTTAAGACTTTGGGTATTGGGCCACCAAGGACAACTTCCATGAGATTGTAAATGGTGGAAAGATCAATGAACTGATCATTGGGTATAGTTGATGATGTGCTTATCCGGGTGGACAAATTTATCTTGCCAGCTGATTTTGTGATCTTGGATTATGAGGTAGACTATGATGTTCCGATCATATTGAGGAGACCTTTCCTTGCTACGGGGAAGGCTCTAGTAGATGTGGAATCAGGGGAACTCACTTTCAGGGTGGGTGATGAAAAGGTCGTGTTTCATGTGTGCAAGTCAATGAAGCAGCCCAATTGTACCGAAGTGTACTCATTTATGGATCTAGTCACGGTTGTGATAATTGATGATACTAGTGCAATGATCAATGTTGAGGACCCTTTGGAGGCCGTGTTGTTGAATCTTGATGTCAATGATGATGAGGGCCGAGTGGAGTGCGTGAATGCTTTACATGAAATGGGCTCTTATTCTTATGAGCCTAGGAAACTCTCTTTGGATCTTGAAAATACAAAGACCCTCCAACGAAGCCTTCAATCGAGGAACCCCCGATGTTGGAGTTGAAGCCATTACCTCCACACCTCAGGTATGAATTCCTGGGCTCTAATTCAACTTTACCTGTTATTCTTTCCTCTTGTCTTACTAACATATAGGTAGATGCCACATTATCAGTGCTCAAAAAGCGGAAAAAGTAAATTGGATAGACTCTAGCTAATATTCGGGGAATAAGCCCCGCATTCTATATGCACAACATTATTCTGGAAGATGATGAAAAACCCTCCTTGGAACATCAAAGGAGGCTGAATGAGGCAATGCAAGAAGTTGTGAAAAAAGAGGTGATCAAGTGATTAGATGCTGGCATGGTATATCCTCTCTGACATCTCATGGACTTCACCGATCCAGTGTGAGCCAAAGAAGGGTAGTATGACCATGGTGACCAATGCTAATAATGAACTTATTCCAACTCGGGCAGTGATCGGATGGAGGGTGTGCATGGACTACCGCAAGCTAAACAAGGTGACCCACAAGGATCACTTCCCATTGCCTTTCCTTGACCAAATGCTTGATCGTCTTGATGAGCGTGCCTTCTATTGTTTCTTGGATGATTATTCGGGGTACAATAAAATTTGATAGCTCCCGAGGATCAGGAGAAGACAAACTTTACTTGTCCATATGGTACCTTTGCTTTCTCTTGGATGCCTTTTGGGTTGTGCAATGCACCGCCAACATTCCAACGGTGTATGATGGGTATTTTGACTGATATGGTGGAAGATATTTTGGAGGTGCTCATGGATGACTTCAGTGTTGTGGGTGATTCATTCGATGAGTGTTTGAACAATTTGGATAGAGTGTTGGCCGGGTGTGAAGACACCAATCTTGTGCTAAATCGGGAAAAATGTCATTTCATGGTTGAGGAGGGCATAGTTTTGGGTCATAAAATTTCAAAGAATGGTATTGAGATTGACAAAGCCAAAATTGAGGTGATTTCAAGACTTCCTCCCCCCACTTCTGTCAAGGGGGTTAGAAGTTTTCTTGGACATGCGCGGTTCTACCGGCGATTTATCAAGGACTTTTCGAAGGTAGTGAATCCTCTATGCAAGCTACTAGAAATGGATACAAAGTTCATGTTTGATGAGAGATGTATGCAAGCCTTTGAACTTCTCAAGCATAAGTTGACCATCACCCCGATCATTACCGCACCTAATTGGAGCTTGTCTTTCGAGCTCATATGCAACGCGAGTGATGTTGTGGTGGGGCAGTTTTGGGTCAAAGAGTGAACAAAATATTTCATCCGGTGTACTATGCGAGCAAGACAATGAATGAAGATCAAAGGAACTACACGGTGACTGAGAAAGAATTGTTGGCTATTGTGTTTGCAATGGAAAAATTTTGACCAAAGTCATAGTGCACACCGATCATGCAGCTCCTAGATACTTGATGACAAAGAAAGACTCCAAAGCTAGACTGATGCGATGGGTCTTATTACTTCAAGAGTTTGATTTGGAGATTTTAGATCGGAAAGGTAGTGAAAACCAAGTGGTGGATCATTTGTCCCTCTTGGAGGAGGAAGGAAGGTCGTGTGATGACCTAAAGATTAATGATGCATTTCCCGATGAGCAGCTACTTTCTGTGTCGATGAGAGATATGCCATGGTTTGTGGATATTGCTAATTTCCTTGTGAGTTGCATCATCCCGTGTGAGCTCTCTTCTAACCAAAGGAAGAAGCTCAAACGGGATAGTCTGGACTTCTATCGGGACGAGCCATACTTGTTCAAGATTCGCACCGACAGAGTGATCCAGAGGTGTGTAACTGAGGAGGAGCAGTTTAGCATCCTAGAGGCTTGTCATTCCTATCCCTATAGTGGCCATAATGGAGGGGCGAGGAGAGTTTCAAAAGTTCTGAGTTGTAATTTTTATTGGCCAACCTTATTCAAAGATGCAAGTGATCTCGTAAAACGGTGTGATCAATGTCAACAAGCGGGCGGTATTTATAAGAAAGATGAGATGCCTCTAAACACCATTCTCGAAGTGGATATCTTTGATGTATGGGGCATCAATTTTATGAGCCCATTTGTAAGCTCGTGCGGAAACACCTGCATTCTTGTAGCAGTTGATTATGTCTCAAAATGGGTTGAGGTCGTGGCCTTGCCCAACAATGAAGCTAGGAGTGTAGTCACAATTCTAAAGAAGATCATTTTCACAAGGTTTGGCACTCCTCGTGCAATTATTAGTGATAGAGGATCGCATTTTGTAATAGAGCTTTTGATGCCTTGCTCGCCTTATCATCCTCAAGCAAGTAGCCAGGTTGAAGTGTCCAACAGGGAGATCAAGAGCATTTTGTCCAATACCGTCAATGCCAATAAGACCGATTGGTCTAAAATGTTGGATGATGCTCTATGGGCTTACCGAACTGCTTACAAGACTCCAATTGGTATGTCAACATACCTGTTGGTGTTTGGAAAAGCATGTCATTTACTAGTAGAGTTAGAGCATAAGGCCATGTGGGCCTTGAAGAAGTTGAATTTTGATTGGGATATAACTGCTAATATTCGGGTGGAGCAACTCAATGAACTTGACGAATTTAGATTCCATTCCTACTCTAGTTCGTCCCTGTGTATGGATAAAATGAAATACCTTCATGATGAATATAATAGGGGCAAAGAGTTCAAGGGGGAGATTTGGTGCTCTTATTCAATTCTCGACTAAGGTTGTTCTCGGGAAAGCTAAAGTCAAAGTGGAGCGGATCAATTGAAGTAGTGTGTGTGACCCCGTTTGGTGCTCTTTATTTGAAGAAAAAAAGTGGGGAAACTTTTAGAGTGAATGGACATAGGGTCAAGCACTATTTGGGAAAGTTTGATGATAGCCATGTGGTGGCTATTGTTCATTTCAAATAATTGGATGGTAACATGCGCCGTGCCGCGACGTTAAATCAGGCGCTTCTTGGGAGGAAACACATGTATTTTTCTTCTTGTTTTTATTTGATTTTCATTGTAGTATAGGATTGATTTTTGGGCTAACTGGTTGTGAGATGTTACAGGATTGTGTTGATGCAGTGCAGGACATAGTGGAAAAAATGATCAGGTCTCTGAAGTTGTTAGTGCGGCCGCAATCTATTCTGTGTGGACCGTAGTCCATTCTGTGCGGACTGCACTGAAGAAAGAGTGAAAATACAACTCTTTGAAGTTTGCCACTGCAGACGCACTACATTTTGTGCGGTCCGCGATGGACCACTGCGGCCTGCAGTCCATTTTGTGTGGACCGCAATATGTTGCCTCCTCAAGCTTGCAATTTTTTATACAGTGCAGACCGCGGTCCATTTGGTGTGGTCCGCACTGGGTAGGTAAGCTGGGCCCCAGGGCTTTTCTATAAATAGTCCCTCAGGCCCAACGTTTACACTTTTCGAACTGTTGATTCTCAGACCTAGTAAAGCGTTAGTCATCACCTTTTTTGCTCGTAATTACTTGCTTGGACTTGTCACTCTTCATTTCATCTCATATCTAGTACCATTACTTGCCTTTTAATTGTTCAATATTTGTTAATTTCTCTTAATTTTTTTTTTCTTTCTTCCCTCTCTATGTTTCCCTTAGTTTCTTCAATTGTATAGATTAGGGTAGTTAAATTTTTATTAATGTAGACTTAGGTAGTTACAATCAATGGGTAAACATGTAGGGACACTAATAAGGCGAAAATTTGGGCTTAAAATCAATAATACATGTCTATTTTAGTGCCACAACTGGGCACTCGATGGGGACCGCAGTCATTTTTGTGCGGTCCGAGGTGCCCTTATGCGGTCTGCAGTAATATTTTGTGCGGACTGCATTGATGAATTTCTTATTGCTAAACCTCAGGCACTACGGCCGCACTACATTTTGTGCGGACCGCAATGGCTCCAATGCAGCCACACTACATTTTATGCAGTCTGTACTGCCTGGATACAGAGAGTGGGTAGTATGAACCCCACCTCTGTGCAGACCGCGGTTGATTTTGTGCAGTCCGCATTGACCCCTGTGCGGCCGCATACCATTTTGTACGGTCCGCACTGTGTGACTTCTGAAACCTTCAGTATTTTTTTCTACAATTCTGCTTCTCAACTGCTGCAACTGATACTAACAAGTTTATTTAGATTGTGTTTGCAAACAATGGTGGAACAACGAGGAAGTAAGGGATCCAAACAACCGGGCAGAGGAGAATCCTCCCGGGAAGGAAACAGAAAATGATAAAATTGACTACCAAAGTCCGGGAGGCAATAAAAGCAACCAGTAAGGTGATAAAGACTGCTGATAGAGTTGCATCTCACTCATCGGGAAGTGACTATGAGACCTCTCGTGAGATCTCGTCAGACTCAGTACCAACATACATCCCTGACTGGCCGGAGAGGCATAGGCTAAGAGATACTCCTCCAGCATCCCCCACTGCCCAAGCGTCAATGAACATTTCTTCTGGGTCGTCTGAGGGCTCAGGTGAAGGTAGTGGGGAATACTCCACCTCTCCCACAGCTTCATTATCAGGAGAGGGTGCAGTAGTTGAAGTAGGTGAGGAGGAGGCAGTAGGGGGAGAAGAAGAAACAGGAGAAGGCGGTGAACCACAGGTGGGGGGTTATTGCTAGAACTAGGAAGTCGGAGGTGTGGCAAGACCGGTTCGTCAGTGAAGTAGCATACCATAAATTCCGAGAATGGTGACCGGTGATAAAGTTGATCCCGGAGAGGAGCTTCGTAGATAGAGACTTACTACCTCACAACCCCAAAATGAGGAGGCAATTTAGGGATAGAATTGGCTGGGAGCACTTTTTGTCTGACTGTGTAGATGCCAATGAGCACTTGGTAAAGGAATTCTACACCAATGTGGCCCATATCAAAAAGGTTACAAAGGTGACCATGGTGCAAAACTTGAAGGTATTGTTTGACGGGAAGACAATCAACGATTACCTTGGCTTTGATAAGGAGGATGAGACATTGTATATGGCAAAGATGGAAATGCGTGAGGAGGTCCGTCCTTGGTTGGCACAGTACCTGGCAATCCCAGGTACCACCCCCGGCTGATTGACTGCGGGTATCAAGATTCTGAGACGTAGTTTGAACTTCGAGGCAAAGGGGTAGGAAATGTTTGTGTGCAGCAGATTAGACCCGACTACTCATGACAACACCCTCCCTCTTCACCGGGCAGTGTTGGTGTGATTATGGCGGGGTACCCGATCAATATGGGAAAGTAATGTCTCGGATTATGTCTATTGTGGGCAGTGAGCATGATAGAGACTACCCCTTCCCCAGTTTTCTGTCTATGTACTTCCAGGACCTCAAAGTTGAAAAGAGGCCATTCGACATAACGGTCAAAGCAAAGGCCCCATTCTCTTGGTACAGCATGCAAGGAGATGACAACCCGAAGAGAAAAATCTTCAAAGGTACAGCTACTGCTCCAATTGGTCAGTCTGAAGAGCCAGTTGTGGTAGTAAACCCTGCTGAGCCTACCTCTACTTCCACTGCTATTCCTCCTGGTCCATCCACCTCAGTGGACCCAAAGATTCAATCTTCCCATGCTTATCCAATAATTACCTACCAACTGATCCAGGCACTCCTTAGTATCAACAACTAGATACAGACAGCGTCATCCAAGTTGTCCATCTTGACTACCACAATAGAGGCTCAGTCGGCACCTCCACCCCCGCAGGTTCCTCAGTTGATAGAGGATGCTCTCAAGGAGATATTAGACAACCAAAAGAAAATCCTCGACAAGTAGAAGGTGTTTATTGATGCAGTTGATTCACATGGCAAGGCTCTCAAGGAGCTTTCTAGGGAGCATAAGAAGCTGAGGAAGATACGGGCCTCCAAGGAGTCCATGAAGTAACTGAGAGCTGATGTTGACAGATTGAAGGCAGATCAGCTGCCTTTAGATTTGCTGCTCAAGGACCGAGTACCAGCAGCTGATCCCCAGCCAGAGCATTCTCAGAGTCCTCCCAAGAGAAGGAGGATGATTCCCAGAGCGGATGATGGAGTCATCTAGTTGGCCGACCCACCGGAGGCTTCCTCCAGTCAGCCACAGGATGTACTTCAAGAACCTGTCCAGGTCCAGGCCCAGGTCCCAGCAGAAGAGCAGCAGCCTATAGGAACCAGTTTGAGGTTCCCGAGCACGGTGAGGACTCTGGGACCACTCAGGAGCCTATGGAGACAGACAGGCCATAGGGAGTCTCTATATCCTTATTTATTTATTTTTTTGGTGCTTTATTTTGTTTAGTTGGCATTGGGGACAATGTCATCTTTCATTGAGGGGGTAGGCCCTATTGTTTATTTCATGGATTCATTCGGATGAGTGCATATATATATTTGATACTTTTTATGCTTTCTTTATTTTTCATCTTTGGTTTGTATATATTTCTATCATTTCTCGCACTTTTATTTTACTTTGGGTCTGTATATAAAATTATGTTACATTGAAGATATTCATCCCATCTATTGTATATTCAAATCCCCTCTTGTATATATTCATTCTACTTTCCGCAAATCTTTCGTTCTTAGCTTCTTATTTGTGATTCGTAGCTTCTTATTTTGAAAGTTTGCAATAAGCCTTTGGTTTTCTTAATGCCACGGTTCTTTCCAAAGGTAGAGTGTTGTGTGAATTGGGTGGCTCTTCCTAATGATGGATGCCGTGACAATCTTCTTAAGGATTTGGGTCCGTTTTTCTTTATGTTTTTATTAGTTAGTAGTTAAGGGTGCCTCAATCAAAGATTCACTTGGGCCTAGCACATTTGCCTTTGATCTTATGGTAAAAAATAATAATTTCTTGTGTTTAGGATGGTGAAAGTCGTGACCTTGAGACTCTTTTGTTGGCCGATAATCATCAAGTGGTTTTTCGGGACCATTGTGAGCTTAAATCTTATCTAAGGTCATTGTGGGTCCCCGACTCTGTGTCTTTAGCAATCCCATAGATTGTGTGGTGAGTAATTATAGTGCAAGTCCAAGTCCCGAGCTATTGGTCTAGAACTTGCCCTGAATGTTTGTTGAGGTAAAATCCTGAGTGAATTTTGACTTGAGACATGACTATAGGCTCTCCTTGTTCCAAATGATAGTTTAAACACATCCACAACCCACCAATGAGAAGACCCCTAGTCAACCCTCTTGAGCCTTAGAACTTTTTCTTTCAAAAACTATGATACAAGTCTTTACCCGTTCTAAAAGATACCCTCTCTTGGCACCCAATCTTTCCTTTAGCACATGGAAAAAGTATAAGTTTGGGAGGAGAGATGAGTATTGCAACAAAGTGGTAAAAAGGAACAAAAAGGAAGAAAAGGAAAGGCTATGAAAAAGAAAGAAAACCAAAAAGACAAAAAGAATATTCAATGTGAAAAGAGAATAAAAAGGGATTCAAAGAAAAGCAAAGAATGAAAAGTGTGGAAAGTGGAAAAAGGAGAAAAGGTTTGAAATGCATAAGAAAGGGTGACAGTGTGTCTCTCTAACCCCTTAGAAAGAAGTGAAATGACTCAAAGAGTCAAGTGAATGTGTTCCAAATGAATCAAAAGAAGTGCTTAAGGGAAAATGGAACCTACTTCGATCAAAACATTTCCTATCCTGAAACACAAGCCTTCGCAATGTCTCTATAAAAGCCCTATATGATATTGAGTTTAATAAAGCTTACAATAGTGGATACTCACATAAGGGGCAAGCATATGGTATATAGAGTCAGACTTGTGGCTTTTTCTTGAGAGAGATGAGTGAATTTCCATTATTCTCGTTCTGAGTGCCACTATCTTAAAGGTAAAGATTGCTTAGAGAAAGTTGAGGATGTGTGAGTTTGGGTTCCACAATAACCGAAGTAACAGAAAAGAGTTTGTTGATGTGCTGAGTCAATTCTTGATGCTCTTGTGTCGCACTTAATCCATGGAGTTTCAAAGAGTAAAAGTTGTTAATGATTCATTTGTATTGAGGGCAATTGTTAGTCCCAATTGATGCTAGATGAGGTTACTTTAGGACAGCTGAACATTTCTTGGATGTTCCCTTAACGGGTGGGTCTTATTCTATTTGCTTGAGGACAAGCAAAAGCTTAAGTTTGGGGGAGTTGATAACTAGGGATTTTGACACATTTTATACTCCTTCTTGCTTATGCTTTGATTAGAAATTCATACAAAATAATCCCAAAAGGTTCACAAGTTGTGCTTGATTGCAGGTTTGATCAACAAAGTGATAAGATGTCAAAGATCAGCTCAAAAGGAGTGAAACTTGCACAAGTGCCAAAGACAAGACAAAGCTCAGGCAAAACAGGGTCAGTGCGGCCGCACCACATTTTGTGCGGTCCATACTGGGAGATTTAAAGAGCATGATTTCCAGGCAAAGAGACAGTGCGGTCGCACTACCATTTTATGTGGTCTGCACTGAGATCAACGTGGCCGCATTCCATTCTCTGCGGTCCGCAGTGAGGAAAATCAGAGAGTTGCAATTTCCTAGTGTAAAGCCAATGCGGACTGCAGTCCATTTTATGCGGACCACACTAGAAGCCTCCGCGGCCGCAGTATTTACTTTGCGGTCTGCGATGCCCAAGTTCAGAGAGCAGTTTTGTCAAGTCCAAAGTCCTAGTGCGGACCGCAGTCCATTTTGTATTGTCCGTACTATATTCGCATGGTATTTTTGTCCAAAATTTTTTGCTTAGTATAAATAGCTTCTTTTCCATTTTTAGGTCAAACAGACAGTATCAGAACATAGCTGTGCTCATGGTTTCGATATTTGCTTCCATTTTGGACAATTTTATCTACATTTCATCATTGAATCTTTGTGTTTATCTTAGTAATTAATAAATATGAGTGTTTCTTCATCTATTTCATGTTTTTCTTCTTTAAATATGAGTAGCTAGACCCATAAGCTATGGTTGTGGCTCAACCCTAGTGTGTGTAATTGATGGGTCTTGTATTTTAGGTCTAGATTGACCATGGGTGTTTGATATTTGGGCAAATTTCATGTTTAGTGGTTGCAAACACTAGTTTCTGTTGAGTTGACTTGAGCCCTTCTTGAGAAAGAGAGCCTAATTCTCCGAAATTGGTCTAACAAGGAATTGGGGCGTACTCAAGAGATTGATAGCCACAATTAAAGGGTTAAAACTCGAGAGAGTAATACCCGACTTGAACACTAGTTGCTTGTGCAAATTTGCATAACCAATTGGTCTTCAGAAAGTCAATTCGAGCAAAATCACTCAACCCACCGAGAGGTGTAGAGTGGGTAAAGTCGTGCAACGGTTATATCATACTCCCTAAATAGGTCAAACATGCCTTAGACTCAAGTATCCGTCAATTGACTACCTAGGTGGAAGTCACTGTTCATACCCAATTTTTCCCTACCTATTTTTATACTCAAAATAGCATGTAAATGCATATATAAGTATGCCCAAGAATTTTGACATTTTTTTAAATTTTTAAAGCTTTTTAAAATCATTTTATTATTTTTTTGGCAGTACAAAATCCAATAATTATTCCCAAAAACTATAATTTTGATGAGTAATTTATTTCCATCCTCATATTTATGCCATAATATAATTAAGGTGATTTTCGTACATTTTTTTACAAATTTATTTGGTATTTTAAAAAGCTAAAATGCATACAATTGCGATTATAGCCTATCTTACGATTAATAAATATTTTATAGCCATAAATTGGTCTCAACATTTTTAAATTAATAGTTATACATTATGAATCAGTTCAGTGCTTTTAATTTGCTTTTAAAATCGTGTTTACTATTTTTTATAAAATAAAAAGGGAAAACTGGATATTTAACATTTAGCCTCATTTTATTACAATCATAGCCTATTCATAGTTCAATTTTAACCCTCAATTTACCCAATCCTAACCCTCAATTGGACCAGGCCAATTTTGTTTTAACCCGGCCCCGATCCATCCCAAACGACCTGCCCGGTTCCTATTATTGATCCAGACCGTTGATCATTTTGATCAACGGCCATAAGCCACCCTTACCTTTTTTAACTCCAAACGACTACCCTAATCTCTCATTTCCCATCTGATAGCCGCCCCTAAATCCTCTCATCTCTCAAACTCTCTCGAAACCCTAGCTTCGCTCACCGTCTTTGACCTCTGACTCATCGAAATCCGTGTCTTCTCACGAAATGGATGATCTATGCTCATCTCCTACTGCTCCTATGTGCCTGATACTCGAAGGTTCAAGGCTAGACCTCGAAGGTCTTCACTCAGACCTTCGCCGACTTGAGGTTTCCGGCCTGGCTCCAGCGTATCTTAGCCTCCTGAGCCTGTTTCCAGCCTTATCCGACTTAGATCGGACCTTTTCCAAGCCTTTCTCATTCTAGGGTTCATTTGAAACCCTAGCTGTTCGAGGTTTTTCTCCGATTCTCTTCAGATCTGTGTGTATTCATGCTCTATTTTTGAGTTTTTAAAATATTTCCCCAACTTTTCTTTAAAAATTTTACATTCAAAGTCACTTCTTTCCGATTTAGGGTTTATGAAAATGCTTAAATGTTTTTCTGACTCTTCCTTTTCCTTTCTTTGTGTATGTATGTCTCTGTTATGATCTTATGTTCTTCTTTTACCACGCATGTTCCTCTGCTGTGTTTCTACACTATGTGCTTGTATGCTCCTCACGATGTTCTGCTATTTTCTTTCACCATGATCTCATCTACTGTGTTTATTAAGTGTTCTTACTATTTCGTCTTTTCAAGTTTCCTCTAGAATAACCTACTTAAGCATGTTTTCCTCTACGGTTTCTTTTGCTTCCATTATGTTTCGAATTAATTCCCTTACTCTGTTTGCTTTAAACTTTCTACTGTATTTGCTTGTTCCCTCATTTTTGTCTTCTTTGCATCTGATTCAAGCCAAACCCTAGGATTTTGGGGTTTTTGGCGAGTTTGGTCTTGTGTGTTTGGACTAGGGTTCTATTTGAGCCCTGGACTCTATCAAACTCGCTTTGGATCTATGTATTGAATTCGAACCCTTTTGTGTATGACTCTAAATTCTTCTATGCTAGACTCTTCTGATTAGCATGATAGTCCCGTTTTATATGTGTGTTAAAACCTTTCTTCAAAAAAGGTTTTCCAACTTATGTTCGAATCAGAATCCTTTTTTTGGGTTAATTGATTGTTAATGATTCTAGTTAAGTAAAGCCTCTCTTTACCTTTTTCTGACTTAGTTCATTCATAAAAAAATTTCGACTCATGATTGCTTGGCTGTCAATTGGTTTCCTTTCCTTAATTTTCACAACCGTGTACTGTCAAAACCTTTCCCTTAAATAACTATTATGTATTTACCCCTTCTTGCACCACTTTGAAAAATGTTTAGTTGACCTCTTTCCTTATTTACTTTGCCTGTTTGAAATCAGAATCCCTTAATTAAAGGGAAACCTTATATGATTGATTCTCACACTATTTTCTTACCTATTTTTGCTTCATTTCTGCACTATAAATACATGGCTTCCTTCAACACTACACACACGAGTAAGCACACAAAGAAATCACAACTCTCTTCTAAACTTGTACTCATGCTTCTTGACTGCACTTTGGCTTTCATAAGGCTACTGTTTCTCCTTACTTGCTTCTTTGAACTGGTATGTCCTAAAATTAATTTCAGTATCATTCTAATGTGTTTATTCATAGTCTTTGTATCCATGTATGCTTTCAACTCTCTGAAAAGCTAATTTTGAAGTACCTACATGCTTTTGCCTACTCCTTCTTTGTTTCTTGCTGCTAGTATGAACAATTGCACCCATACCCCATTCCCCTATGTATGATGAGTTAGGGTATGGATTGGTAGCATCCCTATTGCTGTCCAGGGCTAAACCTGACCTTCAACAAGGTCTTAACTCCCCAATTCTAAGGCTGACAGGCTGGTCAGGGGTGTGTCAGCATCCTAATTGCTGGGCATGACAACCAGCCTGCCCTAGCCTCCCCTTAATTTCCTTTTATTGCACTTACACTTACTCCTAGTCTCTAAGTTCTGCCCCACTCCTATGAGCCTTGCCTTGGGACCTTGAGTTCCCTCTGAACTTGGACATTTGAGGGCTGGCCTTTCCACACTGCACTATAATCTAATTCTGCAATGATATTTGCGGTGTAAGCATCGCCTAGAACTCTTGAAATTCCTTGGAACTTTGACACATCCCAAATAAGAGAAAGGCTTTGGAAAATCCGATCCTGGAAGTTGGTTTATCTCATATTATTAGACACTGAGTCTGGATTAGGCTGATTAGATGTAGATGTAATTACTGATGTATTTTTATTCTTTCCTCTGATTCATTTGGCCTGAAATAAATTTTGTAATAACTACTGGGGTGTATAGTGAAAGGGATGGGATTGAATGCGTACGAAGGGTAGATACCATGTTTTAGGGATAGTTCCTTTCAAAATTTAGCATCTCATGTAAATACCATGTTTGTAGGACTTACTACTTTCAAACCTCTGCATCTCACATAGATACCATGCTCATAGGTTTTCTACACGTCGTATAAATACCATGCCCATAAAATTGTCGCTGAAACTCTGCATATCATATAGATAATGTGCGTATAGGACTTCCTGCATTTTGTATATGCATCTATAACTAGGTAAATCTGCTTACAGGAGTTAAAATAACCAATTGCATATAGATGACCTGCCCACAGGATCTCTGCATGACAATAACAACGATAAAACCAGTGACGCCTAGAGAGCATGCCTATAAGAGCTATCAACTAAATTTGAATCGCCCATTCACTCCTAAGTTTAAAATCAGTGGTAATTTGTTTAAAGCTCGCAGAGCTTACAACCAACAATGCCTTTTTTTTTGCAATCAGTTTATTCCTCCATTAATGGATATCATGCCTATAGGTCCCGTTAACACATAGGCAAATAGTTAAGTAATTAATCAACTATGTCAGTTTTTCGACAACTACGTCTAAGCAGGACTAATTTGGACTCCCTATCTGGGAAATATGTGGTAAATCAACCTATCCTACGCCTTAATTTAATTCATACCAAATCAGTATGTGTAAGACATGCTAAACAATATGTTTCTTAAAATGACGAGGCCTGTTTGAGCCCTTAGTTTCTACTAGTTCCCCTTTAACTGCATTATGTGTTTTGACTGTCGCCCTAGTTTTTATCCTTTTAAACTCTAAAAAGCCAAGCTCCCTCCCCTTTAGGATTAGTAGCCCCAACTGCCTCCGGGATTGATAGGTGGGACGCGTAATAGCATGCAGTAGGTGACGATACCATTCCGCGCTTAACACCTTAATGGGGTGGGAATGGTAGACATAGAGATGATGATCGCGCGATAATACCATACGTACGATTGGCTACCGGTGTTGTGTGGATGATCCATGTGTTTCACAAACTAAGGACCCCTTTCCTTTATGTAACTTTATTATTATTCTATCAATAAAATTCTATATCTCATTTCAGTCACCAAATTCCTCCTTTTTACTACACTATTCTCTTCTTTTCAAAATTTTTGTTTATTCATTTCTTTGTTTAAATTTCTGCACTTGGACACTTTCCTTAAACAAATTATGAGAACACTTAGACCTCAATTTCAACATGTTTGTTACGTACCTATTTGCAACCCTTATGCGTGGAATTATTTGTATACTTGTTTGCATTTAAAGTCACAACATAGCATGGTTGGGAACCACATTAGTGGATCTTGAGGGGTGCCTAACACCTTCCCCTCGAGATAATTTCTAGCCCTTACCCGAACTCTTCTTTTCCAACTCAAAACCCTTAGTGTCCTAATGCACTTAATCATTAGGTGGTGACTCTTCAAATCCAAAACCCTATTCCCAAACGGAAATAGAGTTATCTTCCCAAATGTCGTAAACCCGATTTCGCGAGGAAAAGGGGGCGTCGACAGCATGACGACTCTGCTGGGGAAGTTTTTTTAAGGCTTTTACCATTTTATGTTATTTGTGACTTAACTGCTTCTTTACTGCTTTATTTAATGTTTTTATTAGAAACTGACTTGGCCTTTTTTGTTTCTTTTTTTCTTTAATGCTTTCTTTTACTGTTTCTCTTCAATACCATTGTAATTTTTGAGCAATTATTGTAATCATTATGAACGTGAAAATACGTGACAATTTGTTTCATTTTTGTAACTGCATCTTCAACATCATATTCCACTCGTGCCAAACAAATACCATAGCAACGCTTATAATGTGTTGTTGCGCTCTTCCGATATTATTACCCCCTAAATTTGGCAAAGGCATACTTGCGGTAAAACCAGTCGATCAGCGCTGCAGTCGACGGTTCCGTGCCTTTCCCTCTTGAGTTGTTCGCTCAAGGGTACCGGTCTAATACACAATAGAAACCTTACTCTATTTAACAGTGCATGCATCACTGTCAAACCTAGTCAAGTCAGTTATGTTGTCCACATAACGACTCCTTAAGATAGCCTTGTCCAAAGTCCACTGGGTTTCCTTGGAACCCAAACGGACAACACCATATTCTGTGCATTTATTTGGAGAACTAAATGCCATCGTGCTAATTATTGGTTTAAATAGTCGAGTCCTGTGGGGTAAGGGACTAACACTTTGTTTTGCAAAAAATGAGGCACGAAATCCCCAGATTCAGCATGGTAACCAATATTCATCCAAGGTTGATAAACTGGTGGTAAGACTTTCATTCCTGCTGCTGGGGCTGCATGAGCTGGTGAAGCTGTTCGATAGAGCTAAAGATGTCGAGTATGAGGAAGGTCCTTCTGGGACCAAGTAGTTATGAGTCTTTTTCTTTGCACTTTAAAATGTAATAAGGCCAATGGCCATTAGTGGCATGTTACTTTATGCAATTTAAGTGTCGTTTTGCGATTCGTCTTATTTGTATCAATAAAATGAGGCATTTAGCATTATAAGTTCTCCAAATCAACTTGTCGCTAGGCCTACCTCGGGCACAACGAGGCACCCAACTTAGGACATGAGTTATATTCTTATACTATCTGTTTAAATATTGCAACATTTTCTCAGAATTAGTACTAACTTGTTACCTTTTTTTACTTTTCGTTTTATTCCCCTCCCCAAAAGGTTAGTTCGTGCACTCTGGCATCATCATCCTACTCCACAAGATCTAAGGGCCCTCTACCTCCTCCTCCTCCAAGTCCTATCAGAAATAAGAACAAAGCAAAAATGGAAGACTTGAACAACGTTAGGAAGGAGAACTCGGTTGAAAGGGTAGAGGTTCATTAGGGTATTCAGGGTTCCAAAGAAAGTGCCGCCCAGCTCAAACAGAAGTTACTAAAATTTCAAGAAGAACTGGACAAAGTTTGGAACTTGGCAAGCTTGTCATTATCCCTCACTACCCCAGACATTAACTTTCCCAGTGCTCAAAATCCTATACCTCCACAGAACATCCCAAAACCACAGAAACAACCCGCTCCCCATCAAAATTGCAACATTTGTCACACTTCAAACAACACCCCGCTCCTCATTCCCGAACCGCTAAATGATCATCCCCACCACACTCCCATCTATATGGAAACCATGCCAAAATACACTCAACCCATTTCAAAGACACCGGAGTCTAATGATAAAGACTCCCTCATGAAGAATCTAGCCACTGAGCTCAAGAAACTGACTAGCCGAGTCCAGGGTGTTGAAGAAAACAAAGGTATTGAGGGGTTGAATTATGAGGACCTTTGCATTCATCCAGACGTCAAACTTCTCGAGGGGTACAAACCTCCTAAGTTCAAGATGTTTGATGGCTCTGGGGATCCTAGAGTACATTTGAGGACATACTGCGATATGCTGGTCGGAGTCGGAAGGGATAAAAAGATTCGCATGAAGCTCTTCATGAGAAGTTTGAAAGGTAATGCGCTATCTTGGTACATTAGCCAAGATCCCAAGAAGTGGACAAGCTAGGTAGGGATGGCATCTGATTTCATAGACAGGTTTAGATTCAATACAGAAAATACGCCAGATGTCTTCTACATCCAAAATTTTAAGAAGAAACCTATAGAGACATTCCGTGAGTATGCTACTCATTGGAGATCAGAGGCTGCTAAGGTCAGGCCAGCCTTGGAAGAAGAACAGATGAATAGGTTTTTTGTTTGAGCTCAAGATCCATAATATTATGAGAGGTTGATACTGATAGAGGGCTAGAAATTCTCCGACATCATAAAGCTAGGAGAAAGGATTGAGGAAGGCATTAAAAGCGGTATGGTTACTAATTTTGAGGCACTGCAGGCTTCCAACAAAGCCCCACAGTCTGGTGGCATGTCCAAGAAAAGGGACGTAAGTGTCGTGATGGTTGCACAGAGAATGAAATCCCCAGTAAAATACCAAGCTTACCCGTACCCCCTCTCACATATCAACCTATCCCTAATTACCAAGCACCTCCGCCATCCTACCAAATTCCATCACCTACTTACCAATCATCTCCATCCCCCACATATCAACCTACCTCACCAAGATATTCCCAACCCGCACCCGTCTACCAAGCCTACAATGCTCAGCCTTCTCACTACCAATCACCTCCTACCCGCCAAAACTTCCCTATGCCACGCCCTAACTTCGACCGTAGACCTCCCAAGCAATACACCGCCATCGCAGAACCAATCAACTAGCTATATGAAAGACTCAAAGCCGCCAGTTACGTCACCCCAATCCCTGCCATAACCCCAGAAAATCCTTCCCAATGGGTCAATCCAAACAAAACCTGTGCATACCATTTCGGCATGAAAGGGCATACCATTGATGAATACCGATCTCTGAAGGATAAAATCCAGGGTCTAATTGACAACAAAATAATCATGGTGAAGGAGCATGATCCTAAGGTTCGCAACAATCCCTTGCCTGATCATAAGGGTGGAGATGTGCACATGATCGAGGTAGAAGATGATTGAGACCCTAAAGGGTCGATTAGATTAATTGTCGAAGGTGATGAGCCCAAGAAGCCAACAGTCACACTGAATCCAATTGTAGTCCAGATCTAGCCCTCTGGGGATGCTGAAGTAAACATATCCGTGCCTCTCAATCATGAAACACCGTCATCCGCAAAGACCGCAGAGTCAATTGAGGTAGAGTTTGGGTCTCCAAAGGCACCTGTACCATTTGAAGTTGATGTGTTACCTCCCAAAACAAGGGTGCCCATTCCTGTAGCAATGTCAGAACAATACTGTTCCATACACAGGCCATTCCTTGGGATTAAACCGTCGAGGTGAGAGGAAGGGGAAAACTAGGTCTGGAGAAGCCATTGCAGTACAAGGTATGACAAGGACCGGCAGAATTTATACTCCGGAGCACTTAGTTGAATCAAGTAAGCAGGCCTCTGGACGGCCTATTGAAACTGGGCCCAATGATCTATGGCAAAAGATATAGGCAAAAGAATACTCAGTTGTTGATCAACTAAATAAAACACCAGCGCAGATCTCCATCTTAGCTCTACTGCAAAGCTCCGAGACACATAAGAAAGCCCTGATGAAGATACTAAACGAGGCGTATGTACCCAGTAACATAACTTGAGGAGAGATGGAGAACATGATAGGGCAGATATTGTAGATTCATAAGATCACTTTCCACGAGGATGAGTTGCCCCCAGAAGGGTTAAGCCACAACAAAGCATTGCACATCACTATGCAATGTGAAGACTATTTCATCACCAGGACGTTGATTGACGGAGGGTCCAGCCTCAATATTTGTCCATTGGTGACTCTCAAAACGTTGGGGAAGAGTCTACATGAAATCAAGGATGGGGCTATCAACGTTAAAGCTTTTGATGGTTCCCAAAGGTCCACTATTGGGGAGATCAGGTCCACTATTGGGGAGATCAGTTTATGTCTGCAAATGGGACCAACTTGGTTCGACGTTGATTTTCAAGTGATAGACATCCAAGCATCTTACAACTTACTACTGGGACGGCCTTGGATCCATGCCGCTAGAGTTGTAGCATCAACCCTACACCAGGTAGTGAAGTTCGAGTGGAATCACCAAGAGGTCATCATTCATGACGACGGTAGTAACCCCGTATATAGCCGCCAGACCATCCCATCGATTGGAGGAAGAAGGAAGTTAGGTGGAGAAACATACCATCACATCGAGCGAGTCAACGCTGTGGACAAAGATAAGTGGTGGGATAACAAAATCAAAAGTATACTGAATTGGAGTGGGTATGAACCTGGCAAAGGGCTCGGCAAGAACCTCAAGGGAATTACTAAGCCTATCAAACTGAAGAAGCATGGCACCACCTTCGGATTAGGGTATGGATATACTTGGGAAGAATTATAGAACTGGTCGCCACCATGATACGGCCCCTACTACCCGTTGGAGCACCCGATACCCTGCCTGGAATAGACTTTCCAGCCGGCAGACATCTTATATGGGTTAGAGGAAGAAGAAACATTGGCGGCGATGAAGAATCTGTTCTTGGAAGAAGACGATATGGACTGCCATGTCATTTTTTAGTAGGAAGGGGAGGAAGGCCCTTCTATACAAGCTGTGATCCGAGAAGCGCGTCTCAACAACTGGTCCGTAGAACCACCAAGGCCCAGAAAGCTTCAGGGTAGCAAGGCTGAACAAAGCACTATGCATTATCTTTTACTTTTTTGCTAGTTGATTTCCTTTCCGTATTTTCTTTAAATTTCAAAAAGAGCTCCAATGTTCAAAATAATTATGGAATTTATCAAAGTATTTTAGTTTCATATAAATCTCGCTCTTATTATTTTTCTCTATCATCTACTTTATTTACACAGCATTACCATTACTTATCTTGATGAACCGACGAATGTGACATACGATAAAATAACGCAACAAAAGGATATAGACTCGGTAGAGGATGATATACCAGAAGAGGTCATTAAAGAGGTTGAGGACATTGAGAATAGGCCTAAGTCTAACTTGGACGAAACTGAGGTCGTCAACTTGGGGGATACGGAGAATGTCAAGGAAACGCGCATCAGTGTTCACCTATCACCATCAGAAAAGGAAGAGTACACTGAGTTCTTAAAAGATATGAGGACATATTTGCCTGGTCGTATGATGATATGAACGGTCTCAGTACATCTATTGTAGCTCACAAACTGCTAACAGATCCAATATGTCCGCCGGTAAAGCAAAAGCTCAGAAAGTTCAAGCCAGACATGAGTTTGAAAATCAAGGAGGAAGTTACCAAACAATTCAAAGCCAAGGTCCACAGGGTAGTGGAATATCCAACATGGTTGGCCAAAATTGTGCCAGTGCCAAAGAAGGATGGGAAGGTCAGAGTCTGTGTCGACTATCGGGACCTTAACAGGCCAGTCCGGAAGACGACTTCCCCTTGCCGAACATACACATCTTGATTCATAACTGCGCCAAGAACGAGCTGCAGTCATTCATTGATTGTTTTGCTGGGTACCATCAGATATGGATAGACGAAGAAGACGTAGAGAAAATGGCTTTTATTAGGCCGGGGGGGATGTATTATTACAAGATGATGCCGTTTGGATTAAAGAATGCCGGGGCGAACTACATTAGGTCCATGACTACTATTTTCCATGACATGATACACAAAGAGATCGAGGTGTATGTAGATGATGTCATCATCAAATCCAAGAAAGCCACTAACCACATGGAAGATTAGGAAGTTCTTTAACAGACTGAGGAGGTACAATCTGAAACTAAATCCCGCCAAGTGTGCGTTCAGGGTTCCCGCCGAAAAACTACTTGGGTTCATCATAAGTCGCCAAAGAATAGAACTGGATCCGTCAATGGTTAAAGCCATTCAAGAATTGCTATCGCCAAAGAACAAGAAAGAGGTTATGAGTTTCTTGGGGAGACTCAACTACATCAGCCGGTTCATAGCCCAGTCCACTGTCATTTGTGAGCAAATCTTTAAGATGTTGAAGAAGGACGCCGCCACTAAATGGACTGATGATTGTCATAAGGCCTTCGACAGAATCAAGGAATACTTGTCAACGCCGCCAGTTCTGGTTACACCCGAACCGGGTAGACCGCTATTGCTCTACCTTATAGTACTGGATGGGGCATTCGCTTGTGTTTTGGGACAACATGATAAAACAGGGAGAAGGGAGCAAGCCATCTACTATCTCAGCAAGAAGTTCACCCCGTACGAGACTCGGTACTCCCTGGTAGAATGCACCTGTTGTGCTCTGACTTGGGTAGCTCAGAAGTTGAGGCATTATTTCTGTGCCTATACCACTTATCTCATATCAAGGATGGATCTACTGAAGTACATCTTTCAGAAGCCCATGCCCATGGGCAAGCTGGCCAAATGGCAAATCCTGCTAAGCAAATTTGATATTGTCTACGTGACCCAGAAAGTAATCAATGGACAAGCACTGGCAGATCATCTTGCCGAAAATCCCATGGGCGGAGAATACGAGCCTCTAAAAATGTATTTTCCAGACGAAGAGGTCTCTTTCATAGGAGAAGAAATTGCAGAATCTTATGATGGCTGGAGAATGTTTTTCGACTGAGCAGAAAACTTTAAAGGAGTTGGCATAGGAGCAGTTTTAGTATCAGAAACAGGTCAGCATTATCCGGTATCTGCCAAACTCAGGTTCACGTGCACCAACAACATGGCCGAGTACGAAGCCTGCATCTTAGGGCTCAAGCTGGACATTAACATGAACGTTCAGGAATTACTAGTGATCGGGGATTCCGACTTGCTCATACATTAGTTCCGAGAAGAATGGGCAACCAAGAACTCCAAAATACTCTCGTATTTGCATCATGTACAGGAGTTGAGGAAGAGGTTTACAAAGACAGAATTCTGGCATGTCCCCAGAGTCCAGAATGAGTTCGCCAATGCATTGTCCACTCTATCATCCATGATTCACATCCAGATAAGAACTTCATTTATCATATCCCGGTAAAAATCCAGGATCAACTCGCTTACTGTGCTCATGTCGAAGAAGAAGAAGAAGCAGATGGAAAACGATGGTTTCATGACATCAAGAAGTATCTGTCAACAGGAGAATATCCAGAACTTGCAAACACTACTCAGAAGCGCACACTGCGGAGGTTATCCAATCATTTCTTTCGAAGCACAAGAATCCTATATAGGAGGACTCCCGATTTGGGATTACTAAGGTGTGTCGAAGCAAAGGAAGCATCCAGGTTGTTAGAGGAGGTTCATGCAGGGACCTGTGGCCCACACATGAATGGTTTCGTCTTAGCCAAAAAAATACTCTGAGCCGGTTATTTCTAGATGACTATGGAGACGGACTACATCCAGTATGTCCGCAGATGCCATCACTTCCAGATTCATGCAGACATGATAAAGGTGCCTCCTAACGAGCTCAATGCAATAAGCTCACCATGGTCGTTCGTCGCTTGGGGAATGGATGTCATCGGACCTATCGAGCCTGCCGCATCAAACGGGGACAGGTTCATTCTAGTGGCAATTGATTATTTCACTAAATGGGTTGAAGCAGCATCATATAAGGCAGTAACCAAGAAGGTTGTGTCAGACTTTGTCCGCGACTGTATCATTTGCCGGTATGGCATCTCAGAGTCAATCATCATTGATAACGGTTCCAATCTCAACAGTGATCTGATGAAAGCAATGTGTGAGATGTTCAAGATCAAGCACAAGAATTCTACAGCCTACAGATCTCAGATGAATGGAGTTGTAGAAGCGGCCAATAAGAACATCAAGAAGATACTAAGGAAAATGATAGAGAAACACAAGCAGTGGCACGAAAAGCTATCATTTGCTTTATTAGGGTACCGTACCACAGTCTGCACATCAACCAGGGTGACTCCCTATATGTTGGTTTATGGTACCGAGGCAGTCATTCCCGCCAAGGTAGAGATTCCCTCCCTGAGGATTATACAGGAAGCGAAACTTGAAGATGAAGAATGGGTAAAGAGTCGCTATGAGCAGTTAGCCCTTATAGACGGGAAAAGAATTAATACAGTTTGCCATGGTCAATTATATCAGAACAGGATATCCAGAGCCTTAACCAAAACAGTCAAGCCAAGACAATTCACACCGGGGCAACAGGTGTTGAAGAAAATTTTTCCGTATCAGGATGAGGCCAAAGAAAAGTTCTCTCCTAACTGGCAAGGCCCGTACATGGTTCACTGGGTTCTAACAGGAGGAGCCCTCATACTTGTAGAAATGGACGGAGAAGTTTGGCCAAAACCTATCAACTCAGGTGCAGTCAAGCGATACTATGTGTAACCATTTATGATATACGATGTAATTTGAACTATGCCTGACCTGATAAAATTTCATTTTACCCGATATTGGAAACTGGGGCAGAATTTTAAGGAGGACCCTCAAAATTCCGGGTCGACTTTCAGCCATTCATCACAGACAGCCGTCAGAAACACCAGCACAGAAAACTGGGGCAGAATTTTGAGGAGGACCCTTAAAATTTCGGAGCAAAAGAGGTCACAATGTCTTTAACCGCATCGCAGTCATCGATTCATCTAAAAGAAAATCATTTTAAATTATGTATTTACATCATGTTTTTACTAAATCATGCATGGCTACTATCAAAATTTCTTTGTTTAGCGACGCGACCCCAATGAAAATAAGAACCGAGTAGGACGAGCGGGGGCCACGTGAAGACGAACTAACCTTCCCCCTTTACAAAAGTCACGACTTTTCTTTGGATGCATGCACCCTAGACATAAAATCATCAGATACGACTACATACTCATACTTTTTCAGGAATACAACTCTCAGAATCATCGCCTATTTACAAGTGCTATTCGCACGCGACACCCCAGCAGCCACAGTGACAATCAACTAGCAGCTATCGTCTCTCAGCTAAGGAATTTTGTTACTCTTCACTTTTATTTCTCTGCATTGCATAAGGCTACCTTTCTACCTTCCAAGACTAAGCATTGTCTCCATCTGCATTTTCCCTGCATTGCATAAGGCTACTTTCCTGCCTTCCGAGACTAAGCATTGTCTTCATCTGCATTTTCCCTGCATTGCATAAGGCTACCTTTCTGCCTTCCGAGACTAAGCATTGTCTCCATCTGCATTTCTTTGCATTGCATAAGGCTACCTTCCTGCCTTCCGAGACTAAGCATTGTCTCCATCTGTATTTTTTGCATTGCATAAGGCTACCTTTCTGCCTTTTGAGACTAAGCATTGTCTCCATCTGCATTTGCCCTACTTTGCATAAGGCTACCTTTCAGCCTTCCGAGACTAAACATTGTCTCCACCTGCATTTTCCATGCATTGCATAAGGCTACCTTTCTGCCTTCCGAGGTTAAGCACTACCTCCATCCTGCATGGCTGAAATATCACCAACTTTATTTAAATCCTACATGGCTGAAATATCGCCAACTTTATTTAAATCCTGCATGGCTGAAATATCGCCAATTTTATTTAAATCCTGCATGGCTGAAATATCGCCAACTTTATTTAAATCCTGGATGGCTGAAATATCGCCAACTTTATTTAAATCTTTACATCGGCTGAAATATCACCAACTTTATTTAAATCTTTACATCGGCTGAAATATCGCCATTTATGCTTTACATCGGCTGAAACATCGCCAACTTTATTTAAATCTTTACATCGGCTAAAATATCGTCATTTAAATTTATGCTTTACATCGGCTGAAATACCGCTATTTATATTTATGCTTTACATCGGCTGAAATATCACCAAATCTTACATTTCATGGGCTGAAATATTGCCAAACTGTCCAAAGGCATCATTGTTCGGAGGCACCATTTTCATAGCCCGAGAACGCCATGCCATGGCCTGAGGACCCCACTTTTATCTTTTACACATCATTATTCAAAGGCATCATGGTTCGGAGGTAGCATTATCATAGCCCGAGAATGTCATTTCATAGCCTGTGAATCCTTTATTATATGTTTCATGGCCCAGGGCGTCATGGTCTGAGGACGTCATCCTACCCGTCCAAAGACAACATTCATGGTCCAACGGGAACTTGCATCACGTTTAAGTTTATACATGATATATTTGTATTGCTCATCTGCAGGTACACCAACTGGCAATGGCCATTACAGCGGAAGCGATCTCGCTCCAGTCCCTGCAGCCCATGGGTCCTTGACCATCCTTCCCAACCTGAATATTGTGTCCATCCTTTTCAAAACCTCCATCGGCATATTCCGCCGATGTATCCTAAACTACATATGACCTGATTCCTGTAAGACCAGGGATATGTAGGCAGCTCAGGAACCAGAGCTCGGTCAAAACCTTTTTTTGTTCAAGTCGTCTCTTCCGGTCAAAATTGGTCATCATATCTTTACCTGACAACTCTTTTACCTTTTCGGGTAAAGAGGGGCAGCTGTTGATACCCAATTTTTTCCTACCTAATTTTATACTCAAAATATTTTCAAAATAGCATGTACATGCTTATATAAGTATGCCCAAGAATTTTGACATTTTTTTAATTTTTAAAGCTTTTTAAAATCATTTTACTATTTGTTTTGGCAGTACAAAATCCAATAATTATTCCCAAAAACTATCATTTTGATGAGTAATTTATTTCCATTCTCATATTTATGTCACAATATAATTAAGGTGATTTTTGTATATTTTTTTTATAAATTTATTTGGTATTTTAAAAAGCTAAATTGCATACAATTGCGATTATAGCCTATCTTACGATTAATAAATATTTTATAACCATAAAATTGGCTCCAACATTTTTAAATTAATAGTTATACATTATGAATCAGTTCAGTGCTTTTAATTTGCATTTAAAATCGTTTTTACTATTTTTTTATAAAATAAAAAGGGAAAACTAGATATTTAACATTTAGCCTCATTTTATTACAATCATAGCCTATTCATAATTCAATTTTAACCCTCAATTTACCCAATCCTAACCCTCAATTGGACCAGCCCAATTTTGTTTTAACCCGGCCCTGATCCGTCCCAAACGACCCGCCCGGTTTCTATTATTGATCCAGGCCGTTGATCATTTTGATCAACGACCATAAGCCACCCTTACCTTTTTTAACTCCAAACAACTTCCCTAATCTCTCATTTCCCATCTGATAGCTGCCCCTGAATCCTCTCATCTCTCAAACTCTCTCGAAACCCTAGCTTCACTCACCGTCATTGACCTCTAACTCACCGGAATCCATCGTTTCTCAGGCCATGGATGATCTATGCTCGTCTCCTACTGCTCCTATGTGCCTGATACTCGAAGGTTCAAGGCTAGACCTCGAAGGTCTTCACTCAGACCTCCGCCGGCATGAGGTTTCCGGCCATCTCCGGCCTGGCTCTGGCATATCTTAGCCTCCTGAGCCTGTTTCCAGCCTTATCCGACTTAGATCGGACCTTTTCCAAGCCTTTCTCATTCTAGGGTTCATTTGAAACCCTAGCTCTATGAGGTTTTTCTCTGATTCTCTTCAGATCTGTGTGTTTTCATGCTTTATTTTTGAGTTTTTATAATATTTCCCCAACTTTTCTTCAAAAATTTTACTTTCAAAGTCACTTCTTTCCGATTTAGGGTTTCTGAAAATGCTTAAATGTTTTTCTGACTCTTCTTTTCCCTTTGTTTGTGTATGTATGTCTCTGCTATGATCTTATGTTCTTCTTTTACCACGCAAGTTCCTCTACTGTATTTCTACGCAATGTGCTTGTATGCTCCTCACGATGTTCTGCTATTTTCTTTCACCACGATCTCGTCTACTATATTTTTCTACTGTGTTCATTAAGTGTTCTTACTATTTCGTCTTTTCAAGTTTCCTCTAGAATAACCTACTTAAGCATGTTTTCCTTTACTGTTTCTTTTGCTTCCATTATGTTTCGAATTAATTCCCTTACCCTGTTTGCTTTAAATTTTTTACTGTATTTGCTTGTTCCCTCATTTTTGTCTTTTTTGCATCTGATTCAAGCCAAACCCTAGGATTTTGGGGTTTTTGGCAAGTTTGGTCTTGTGTGTTTGGACTAGGGTTCTATTTGAGCCCTGGACTCTCTCAAACTCGCTTTGGGTCTATGTATTGAATTTGAACCCTTTTGTGTATGACTCTGAATTCTTCTATACTAGACTCTTCAGATTAGCATGACAGTCCCTTTTATATGTGTGTTAAAATCTTTCTTCAAAAAAGGTTTTCCAACTTACGTTTGAATCAGAATCTTTTTTTTTGTGTGTTAATTGATTGTTGTTGATTCTTCTTAAGTAAAGCCTCTCTTTACCTTTTTCTGACTTGGTTCATTCATACAAAATTTTCGACTCATGATTGCTTGGTTGTCAATTAGTTTCTTTTCCTTAATTTGCACAACCGTGTACAGTCAAAACCCTTCCCTTAAATAACTATTATGTATTTACCCCTTCTTGTACTACTTTGAAAAATGTATAGTTGACCTTTTTCCTTATTTACTTTGCCCGTTTGAAATCAGAATCCCTTAATTAAAGGGAAGCCTTGTGTGATTGATTCTCAAGCTATTTTCTTACCTATTTCTGCTTCTTTTCTACACTATAAATACATGGCTTCCTTCAACACTACACACACGAGTAAGCACAAAAACAAATCACAACTCTCTTCTAAACTTGTACTCTTGCTTCTTGATTGCACTTTGGCTTTCATAAGGCTACTGTTTCTCCTTACTTGCTTCTTTGAATGGGTATGTCCTAAAATTAATTTCAGTATCATTCTAATATGTTTATTCATTGTCTTTGTATCCATGTATGCTTTCAACTCTCTAAAAAGCTAATTTTGAAGTACCTACATGCTTTTGCGGCTCCTTTTTTGTTTCTTGCTGCTAGTATGAACAATTGCTCCCATACCCCATTCCTCTATGTGTGCTGAGTTAGGGTATGGCCTGGCAATATCCCAATTGCGATCCAGGGTTGAACCTGACCTTCAACAAGGTCTTAAATCCCTAATTCTAAGGATGGCAGGCTGGTCAGGGGTGTTCCAGCATCCTAATTGCCGGGCATGACCACCAGCCTGCCCTGGCCTCCCCTTAATTCCCTTTTATTGCACTTACACTTACTCCTAGTCTCTAAGTTCT
>MU692162.1:48650-139551 GCA_026770625.1 Nicotiana glauca
CCTTCACGTAAAATTTTATATTAAAATATATTAATTTCTACTTAATTCTTTATCTATTATTCAAAAGATACCTATCTTAGTTCAAATAATGATTTAAAAAGTAATTGACCGATGATTTTGTAACACAGCCTTAAAAAGAAGATTTTTACCTTCCTATATTATATATGAAATTTTATTACCCTCTCTAATTAAGTTTTAACTTAATTACGTAGTCATATATAATTTATCAATTATATTCAAATAAGTTTTAAATTAGTATCCCTTTATATTAGAAATAAAATAAGGAATATCAGTTATATTCCCATCCCTTTATACTTGCCCCCTCTCCCTCCCTCTCTCGTCTTCTCTGTTATATAGAGTTTTGATGGAATTCATCAATGAATTTCAATCGTTTTACTATAGAGTTTTAACTTAGAAATTTTCTTTCATGTTGCGCAATTGATGTTCGAATTAAAATTGTCAATAAATAAATTTTGAAAGTATTTGATTCTCCGCCATTGACAGCCATTAAAAAGTTTCGAAGCTTTTGAATTTGAATTTGGATCTTAAAAAACTATTATTTATTCGGATTGGGTTTTGTTGCAAACAATTGAGAATATTAATTGTAGTTTATGTCTCAATTTTGTGGGTATTTGGTGAAGATTAGACTTGATTTTGGCTGAATTTTCGATTGAAAATAGAAGAAGAAGAAGACATGACATACAATATACTTACGAAATTATATTAAAGTTGTATTATAGTTGTATATAAATTGTATTTAATATATATATATATTATTTGAATGTTGTATGAAAGTTAAAAAATAGTTATATAATGTATGAATCATCGTAAGAAATTTGTATTTAAGTTATAAATACTATCTTTTCACGTAAAGTTGTTGATATGTATCAAATTGTATTAAACGAGAAAGTTTTGATTGGAATTTTAGAGAGGAAGAAGAACATCACTTACAAATATATACAAATCAAATACAAAATATATACTAAAGACATATTGTATAAAATTTGTATGAAAATCGTATTTAAATTGTATGATGTTATAGATGTATTTAACTGGGTAAATATAATGTATGTAAGTTGTAGATAAGTTTAAATATGTTGTATACTATATAATTAATTGTATAAAATTTATTTTTAGTTTATATATTGTTGTAGATGTATCAAATTTGTACGGAATTTATTTTTTAATTTGTAGATGTATCAAATTTGTACGAAGTTTAATTCTTTCTCACCGAAAGAATTAAATTTACGAGCACCTTATTAATACTCCTACTTAATTGTACTAGTTAAAAGTCGTAATAATTAAAATAATCAGTTACTGTCACCCTAATTAATAATGATAAAAAAAACTAATTTGAGAGATTAAGCTTTCTTTCTCTTGGCCATTATTGCCACCTCTTTGTTGCAGGAATTAAAGTGATTTGTTGAGCGAATAAAGTGAATTGGCCAAGAATGAATATGCAATTCAAAACCTAGAGTTTTTCAATCTCTTGTATTTATATATATGGAAACGTATTTTTTGTTAACCTTTTGCGCTTATAAAATGAGGAGAGAAGAGAAAATAAGAAAATGATATAACTAAATCCCTTAATTTAAGATATTAATAATGGATAATACATTGAGAGAGGCGACAGAAAATAAGAAAGAGAAGAGGTGAGAAAAAAGAAAAATTGTGTAATTTAATCCTCATAATTTAGGACATTAATAATGTATTTGCCTAAACCCTAAACCCAAAAATCCACGCGAGCCTAGAGAGAAGCTCTGGCGAAAACTAGGGCGATTAGAGAGAGAAAGCTCGAGCCCCGCTTCCATGGCCACGCAGGCCACTGCCCAGCCTTCGCCGGAGGTTGGGCAGTCGTCTACCATACCTACTACAATCCTACAACCATCTACTAATCCAAAAATAATCCAAACCTACGTGAATTTACTACAATCACAAGCATTAAATACTCCCATGCACATACAAAGTGTAAACCTAAAGCCAGTCGAGATTTTACCTGGAGAACCAATTGTTCAATGGAAGAAAGCAGAAGTTAAGCAATCGTTATTACAACAAGGATTGCATCTGGCAGTCCTGGGCAAATTTTCATATGGAAAACCTGTGATCCAAGAATTGAGGAAGGCAATTCCAATCCAATGTGAGATTAAAGGTGCATGTTCAGTTGGTTTGATTGAAGACTCTCATGTTTTGATCAAACTATCATTAATGGAGGATTACATAAATTTACTATCGAAGCCTGCATTTTATTTGAAAGTTCAAGGTGATTGTTGGCAGATGAGATGTACAAAGTGGAGTCCATGGTGGTCTCCTGAGGTTGAGACTCCAATTGCAATTGCTTGGATCTCATTCCAGGATCTTCCACCTAATTTTTTTGGTAAGGAGTTTGTAGTCTCATTGGTAAGTATTGTAGGTAGGCCTTTACATATTGATCTTGCTACTCAAAATGGTACACGACCTAGTTGTGCTAAAGTGAAGGTGGAGGTGAACTTGCTTGCTACATTGCCTCAAAAAATCAAAATTGTTGAAGAAGCTGATGAAACAGGTCCTGAGGAATCTAAATGGATCAAAATTAGGTATAACTATATGCCTAAATATTGCAAGACTTGTAAGAATCAAGGTCATAATGAACAAGAATGATGGGTAATTCACCCAGAATTGCATAAGAATGTTAGTGGAGAAGGCAATGATCAAGTGAAGGAATCAGTAGTAGTTAGTAGTGATGTGGTTGGTACAGCTGCAACTTCTACCAAGGTGTTATCAAGTGGAAAAGTGCTTGGGAAACTTGTCACTAATCATGCTAAACAAGAGTGGATGCAAGCTAGGAAGAACAAGTATCAACGAGATAAAAGAGGCTACATAATTGAGGAGAACAAGGGGAAGGATGACAACAAGGGCAAAGGGAAGCTTAATGAAGGTAATGTGATTTCCAATAATAAATATGGAGCTTTAGAGGTGGAGGAAGAAGCTGAACCAATTATGCAAATTACGGATGGTAATTTACAAGGTAGGGATAAGGCTTTAAAACATGATCAAAATCCTAAGGAAAATATCAAGGAAAAGCTGCAGGAAAATAATAGTAATAAAAGAGGGACCTCTCCTAATCCTACTGATAATGGGATTGGGAAAGGTAGTTTGTATAAGGAAAGTGGAAAAGTGTCGCTAAAAAGGAAGACTTTGAAGCTAGAAAAGTAAAAAAGGAAGTTGTGGAGAAGGTAAATAAGGTAAGGGAATCAGGTAATATTTCGAGTGATACAAGGAATGATGCTGAAGCTAGAAAGGAACAAACGATTGATTGGGTACATAGGAGGTTTGGGACAAGTAAAGAGGAACTAAGACAGTGCAATGTGACCAAAAATCACTCTTGTCAAGAAATCCCATCCCAAACCTATGGGGATTCTGGACAAAAAGATGATATTAATGAGGTCAATTCAGCTAAGAACTTATGGAGTGATGAGGTTGAGGTAATGGAGAATTAGAAGTCAAAGGAACATGAGATAGAAAACAATGCAAAGGAGAAAAATGATAGACAAATTTCTCGAGTTATGGAAGATGCTACAGTAAACCCTAGCAATTGTCAAATTAGGGTTGAGGATAATTCAAGTTATATGGTAAAGCAGCCTGAAGTTCCAGTTGTAAAAGATCAAGGAGTAACTAAGGAAGTGGGAAAGCAGGTTAGATTAGCTCAACAAGTGGTGAATGAAGAGGAAGTCAATGGAACAGTAAACCCTAGCAAAACTGGGGAGATTTTGGCTTTTGTTGATGGAGTTCCTATTTACTCGGTGGAGAAGGAGCTTGAAGGTGCTGTTTCTAATGAGGTTTTGACGGATACAGTATGCCTAATGAATCGGTGCATGGGAAAGAGGTAAATCATAATGTAATAGTTAACTCTGGAGGTATGGCTACAGTAAATCCTAATCTAGGATCTGTGTATGAGCTTCAATTCAAGATGATGAAGGAGAACTTAGGGAATATGGAGAAGATATCAAATGCACAACAGGTTGCCTTGACACCTTATGAATCAGCTGAGCAGGCAATTGTTGCATGGGATCAAGGGGAATTGGATTCACTACCTGTGGCATGTGCATCAGGTATAGGAACACCAATGCAGATCCAAGTTAATATGCCATTAAAGACTCCAAATCAGGTGCTTCGTGATATAATTACTCACAAGGAGTTGCCAATTGATATTCAGTAGACTTTGATTGATCAGCAGTTACAGCTTGAAGGGGAAGAAGATAATGAATCTACATCTGAAAACTTCAGATGTATTGCAAGGGAAGGGGATTTATCTCCTAAATTGGCTACTAGAAGTGGGAAGAAAGGGAAGAAGACACAATCTAAACAGCTACAAGAACCTACTAGAATTTTGCCCAGGAGGGCAGCCTCTAATGTTTCAAGATGACGATCAAGACTATCATATGGAATATAAGGTCTGTAAAGACACAACACGCCTTTCAAAGGGTTATTAATATGCAGAAGGAACATGGTTTCTTTATTGTTGCAGTTATAGAACCAAAGCAAAAACAGAAGTTTCTTCAAAAGTATAGAAGAAGGTTAGGTATGGAAGCTGCAATATCAAATGTAAATGGAAAGATTTGGTTGTTCTTTGATGTTGTTGTAGAATGGGATTTATTGATAGACACTGATCAACAAATGACAATCAGAGTATACCATCAAGAGCTTGGTAAGCACATTATGATGACATTTATTTATGCTAAATGTTGTGCTTTGGAAAGACTGGAGTTATGGGACAATTTGTATTATTTAGCTAGTGATATAGAATTGCCTTGGTTAGTGGGGATGATTTTAATGTAGTGATGGGAGAGGAAGAGAAGATTGGTGGCCTTCCAGTTTATCCTCCTGAATATGAAGATTTTGCCTTTTGTGTGAACTCATGTGGCTTGTTTGATCTTGGTTACAAAGGAAGTCCATTTACATAGTGGAATGGGAGGCCTAATGAAGAGTGTATATTTAAAATACTTGATAGGATTCTAGTGAACATGCCTTTTCAAAATCTATTTCCTAATATTGAGGTGGAGCATTTGATTAGGACTGGATCAGATCATGCCCCCTTATTGATGAGTTGTGGAGAAGAAGCAATGAAGTTTGTGAAGCCATTTAAGTTTTTGAATTTTTGGACAAAACATGAAGCTTTCCTAGAGGTGGCGAAACAAAACTAGATTGCAGATTTTACGGGAGATCCTTTTTTGATGTTTAAGCAGAAATTAAAGAGGGTTAAGATTGCTTTATCCAAATTGAGAAAACTAACATATGGTGATATATTTAAACAGCTGGCTATCAGAGAAGATGTGGTGAGGATTAAGGAGATGTTGTTTGAAAAAGATCCATCTATTGAGAACAAAATTGTACTTCAACAAGCCCAGGCTGAGTTGAAGAAATATCTGAGCATAGAAGAGCAATATTAAAAACAAAAGGCATGTATGACTTGGTTTGAAGAAGGTGATATAAATACAAGATTTTTCCATAATCATGTAAATGGAAAAAGATAGAAATTGCAATTAAAAAGAATTCAGAATAGTGATGGAGACTGGATTGAATCACAGGAGTTAATTTCCAATGCTGCAGTAGACTTCTTTCAAAGGAGGATGACCCTACAAGCTTTGATCTGTTAAACAATGTGCCAAAAATGGTTTCAAGGGAGAAAAATATAGAGTTGTGTAGATTACCAACAAGGGAGGAGGTGAAAACAGGAGTGTTGGCATTAAGTAATGAAAGTGCAAGTGGTCCAGATGGCTTCTCAGGTCTATTTTTTCAGACATATTGGGACATAGTAGGGGATGACATATATGAGTTGCTGATCTTGTTCTTTAATGGTACTCCTTTGCCTAAATCAATAACTCATACTAATCTTGTACTGTTGCCTAAAAAGTCTAGAGTGCAAACATTTTCTGATTTTAGACCTATCAGTCTAAGTAATTTCATCAATAAAGTGTTCTAAAGGGTTGTGTATGACAGACTGGAGAAGATATTACCTGATTTGATATCTTCAAATCAATCAAATTTTTTCAAGGGGAGAAGTATCTTTGAGAATATCTTGTTAACTCAAGAGATTGTGACAGACATAAGATTGAGAGGGAAACCTGCTAATGTAGTTATAAAGTTAGACATGGCTAAGGCATATGATAGAGTATCATGGAAATATCTGATACATGTGTTAAGGAGGATGGGATTTGCAGAAGGTTTCATTAATATGGTGTGGAATCTTATATCAAACAATTGGTATTCGGTATTGGTAAATGGTCAGGCTGCAGGTTTCTTTCATTCCTTAAGGGGTGTGAAGCAGGGGGACCCTTTGTCTCCAGCATTATTCATATTGTCAGCAAAAGTTTTGTCAAGATCTTTGAACAAGTTGTTTGAAGATAAACAGTTCAGGGGTTATGGGATGCCAAAGTAGTCTGATCCTTTGAACCATATTGCATATGCTGATGACACAATTATCTTTGCATCTGTTGATCCCTATTCTTTGCAGAAGATTGTAGATGTGTTGACACAATATGAGCATACCTCTGGATAGATGATTAACAAGTCAAAAAGCTCATATTATATGCATGCCAAAGTAGCAGGAAATATGTATAATGGAGTGGCTAATATCACTGGTTTTTCAAAAGGAACATTCCCATTCACATATCTTGGATGTCCAATATTTTACAAAAGGAGGAAGAAACATTATCATGATCTGATCCAAAAAGTCAAAGCAAAATTACACTCTCGGAAAGGGAAGCTCTTATCATATGGAGGAAAGGCAACATTGATATTAAGTGTCTTGCAAAGTATGCCTACACATATACTATCAGTGTTGGATCCACCAGATAATGTATTGCAGCATCTTCATAAAACCTTTGCAAGGTTTTTCTGGAGTAATAAAGATGAAGGGAGGAGTAGGCATTGGACAAAGTGGCAGAACTTATGTCTTCCTAAGGAAGAGGGAGGTGTAGGTTTTAGATCTTTGATTGATGTTTCTAAAGCATTGTTTGCAAAATTGTGGTGGAGGTTCAGAACTACCAAGACTCTATGGGCTAACTTTATGTGGAACAAATATTGTAAGAAGGAATTACCAACAGTGATTCAATTTAGAGAAGGTTCACATGTATAGAGGAAAATGTTAGAGGCAAGAGAGGATATTGAGCATGAGATTCTGTGGGAGATGCATCGAGGATCGACTAATGTATGGCATGAAAACTGGACCTATACCATGTTATACCACCAGACTTTCACATCAATGAAGAACTGCAAAAAGTTGCTGAATTGAGAGAGGGGGAACATTGGAATGATCAGCTTCTGGATCACACTTTTCCACCAGATATTGCTGATCATATTAGAGAGGAAATTCACTATGCAGAAGATAAGGAATGCTGGGACAAGCCAATATAGATGCCCACTTCTTCAGGAAGATTTACGGTGAGTAGTGCTTGGAGAATCTTGAGACATAAAGAACAAGTCAATCCTGAGTTTATTAAGATATGGACTAAAGTTTACTCTTCAAAATTTCCTTCTTCTTGTGGAGAGTTTGGAGGGGAAAATTTCCAACTGATGATATATGGAGAAGATGGGGACAGATGGTAGTGTCAAGATGTTGGTGTTGTAGCTCACCAAAGGAGGACTCTTTCCAGCATTTATTTCTAACAAGTGATACAACAATGAAGGTGTGGAAAAGATTCATAGAAGCTGCAGGACTGCGAATAAATTTGATTCAAGTGTATCAGGTTGTAAGAGAATGGTGGAGTGCTAAATGTTGTCTTAAACTTAAGCCATTGTATCAGGCTGCTCCAGCTATAATACTATGGGAACTTTGGAAGAGGAGAAATACAATGAAACATGGTGGAGCTGTATCCTATAGTAGGGTGATTCATGAAGTGAACAAAAAATTATATTATCTAGCCAAACTAGATATCCTTGGCTAGCTAACATTCCTCAGTTATGGCCTCATATGATCAGATTTTTTGAGAATTACAAGCCAGTTGTAGTCACCAAGAGGGTAACATGGCAGCTTCCATATGTAGGATGGTACAAGTGTAATACTGATGGAACATCTAAGGGCAATCCTGGTCCTAGTTCCTATGGATTCTGTGTAAGAGATCATGAAGTGTATGCTAAGACAAAGAAGATAGGGATGTCAACAAACATAGTAGCAGAAGCAAAGGCAATTATAGAAGGGCTGTCATTTTGTGTGAAAAGGCAATTGCACCCTTTGATAATGGAGACATATTCTTTCGTGATGAAGAAGATCATTGACGAGGAATGGGAGACGCCATGGTGTATAGGGGTTGAAGTGAAGAAGATTAAGGAGATAAAGAGTACATTCAATGTACTCTTTTAGCATGTCCTTAGAGAGGACAACGCAATTGTAGATTTTTTAGCTAACCATGTTTTTTCTTTTGTAGGTACAATCACTTTTCACTCGTTTCATGAGCTTCCACCTAGAGAAAAAGCTTTGATCAATCTTGATAAAGCACATATGCCAAATCTTAGGATTCGAATTGCTAAAAGGAGAGCTCCGAATTAATGTATCAACTTTATATGCAATGCCACACCTGTATCTTGCTCTATTCTGCAAAAGGTTGGATGACTACTCAGTAGTATCAGCATGGTCTCATGCTCAATCTAAGGGTTATTTGATTTGTTACAGAATGAATATATGCACAGGTAAGGCAGAAACATCTACAGGAAATCAAAGTATATATGCTCTTGAGAGGCATAGAAATAATAGGATGATAAATAATGCTTCTGTGGTTAGTTACACATTACAGTCGAAACTCTTTCATGTTTTATGTATGGTGTACAACAAGGTTTGGAATTTATCATCTGAGGTAAGAAGTGGCTTAATGTATAAGATTTGTATAGAGGTTCAAAGCTGCAAGTATATGAGAATAGGATACTGTTGGTTTACGCTTGATCTCAGAATGGTAGTCATGTATTGGATGTCACATAGTGCAGTTGCTTTGCTGCAGTTGGTATTGTGCTTTCATTACTCAGTGGTATTAGTGTGTTTACACACTCATTCTGAGGATAAGAGTGCAATATTCAACCAAAGGGTCAAATCCATATTTGATCATTATTCATGCTTGGAAGGTTTTGTTTGCTCCATTACTGTGATTTTGATGGTTGAAGCCTCATTTGCTCATCCCTTACATACCCTGGCGCCTGGTGACATCTTGATAGGTGCTTCTTGGTATCAGGCATTAGGATTCACTCATAGCTACAGGAAGAGGAAGCGACTATTATGATGTAATAGCTAGCTATATTAGTTATTTTGATTTACTAATATTCAGTAGCTATAGACTTGTTTTAGTATGTTTTGGACATCTTGTATGTTTTGGACCCTATTTTGGGCTGCTTTATATATATATTAGCCACTAGGCATCATGCCTAGGGGTATATTTGCTTTTAAAAAAAATAATAATGTATTTGCATATAAATTGTAAGCAAACCTTATTTAGGACATGTAATTTCCAAAACTGAGATAATTTTGATAATTAAGTTTTATATAATGTATAAAAAAGGAAAAAACCCTAAAAAGAATTAGTCCTATCATTTACCGTTACTATATGTTTATCAATTTCGAACAAGTAATCAAAGTCCTCTATATCCGAAGTTGAGATTTTCACATTTATCATTTATTATGTTCTAAAATGGTCAATTTTAGAACGGTCATTAGAAAATAAGACTATTTTTGTAGTTATTATACAAAATACAAATATAGCTTCTTCAATTCAATCTGCAAGAAATAAAACATGAAAATATTTAACTTTATTTACTTGCGTATTGCCTCACCGTCGATAACAATCTTAGCTTACATAATTAATAAAAATTTAAAATTTGATTGTGTTATAAAACAATAAAAGAAGAAGAGTATTGCAGAGAAAAGTAGAGGGAGAGAAATTTTTGTTGATTTTGGCATGAATTACAATGGAATAGAACCCACTATTTATAGGGAGAGTGTGACTTATCCACAAAGTAATAAACCCAAGAATCTCTCTAAATATAGACATTCACCGTAAATAAAATTCCATTTATAACACTCCCCCTAGAATATCTATTCAACAGATAGTGTGCCTCGTTAAAACCTTAACTAAAATAAAACTCAGTAGAAAAAAATTCTAGAGAAGGAAAAAGAGTATACATGTTTACAATATGCCTTTTGGTTGCCTCGTTAAAAACTTTGCAAGGAAAATCCAGTGGGACAAAATCTTGTATGAAAAAAAGAGTACAACGCGTATTAACTCCCCCTAATGAGAGCATCAATTCACATCCTTAAGCATTTGGATTCCAATCTTGTGCACCATTTTCAAAAGATCTTTGGTAGAGATTTGATGAACAAATCAGCCATATTAACTTGAATGAATATATTGCTCCTTAAAATCATCATTCTGGATAGAGATGAATTGTCTTCATATGGTCTTGTTGGAATCGTCAGTTCAATATCTTTACATAAAGGTGAAAACTCTTGCTATCATATTATCATGCATATAGTTATAACAAGATACATTTGTGCACAAATTGCACCGAGGATGTAGTACTTCATCACCATGAATTCTATATGCTTTAAGTAATTTAAATACTTCAGGGATTGTTAAGTCATATAAGTCATATAATAGACTTTAGATGCATATCGATTTTTCATGACATGCTAGATATATAAGATATCGAAAACTGATTGTACATACCATTGACTTTATACTTTCAAGTATTTGAATTACATATCCAAAACTACATGTCTTTCATATGAAATCAATTATATTTGAATTGTTTCTCTAGACTTAAGACCCTCATATATATTTAGTGCTATTATAGATGTCGTCGACTAACATTTTATATCGGTTCCAACCTTCTTATTTTTCAATAAAGACATAACATAGAGATCTCTTCATTCATATATTCAGGTACCTGAATCTCTCGTGAGATTTTATGAAGTGTTATGTCATGTGATCTTCTTGATCACTTGCCTCCTTTACTATGATCATTTTGATCATTTGTTCATCTTCTTTATCAAGAAGTTTATTTGACACCGATTTGTCTATACACTTTAAGCGTACCATAGACATTGTCCTTCTAGGACTTAATATGAGCATTTGTAATGAGAATATAGTTACTTTCTTTGTATCAGCCAATGCGCTTGGTAGGGGTGTTCATAAAAACCCAAAAAATCGAACCAACCAACCAAAAAAATGATACATTTTGGTTTGGTTTGGTTTTGGTTTTGAATTTTAAAAACCGATCAAATTTGGTTTGGTTTTAGTTTTAATAAGAAAAAATCAAACCAAACCGACTATAGGAGTAACTATTTCAAATTTATTATTACACCTATATATATGTATATTGTTATACAAAGTTTCAAAAAAATTATGGTAAATGTTAATAGTTTGCACTTTTAATATACTCCCTCCGTTTCAATTTATGTGAACCCATTTGACTCGGCACGGAGTTTAATAAAAGAGAGAAGACTTTTGATCTTGTGGTGTAAAATGAGGCACCTTTATTTTGTGTGGCTATAAATCATTGCATAAAAGTAAATTGTTTCCAAATAAGGAAAGTGATCATTCTTTTTGGCACAGACTAAAAAGGAAATAGGTTCACATAAATTGAAACGGAGGGAGTAGTTCTTTACCATTACATTCTAGTTTGATTGGTAGTTTTCTTTTGTTTAGTGTAAGAATCCATTTCTTGTTAAAAATAACATATTTTTAATTGAGTCCTTAAATTATTCATTACTATTTGATTCAATTATCATCAATGTATCTTGGTAAATAATAGATTTCTCAAAGGGCAATTGATTTGATAGTGTTACGTTGAAAATGTGATCGTGGGAATATGTGTTTGGTAGTGTATATCTTATATTTAAGAAAAAACCGACAAATAACCGAAAAAATTAAAAAACTGATATAAACCGAATCGAGAAAAACCGACTTAATTAGTTTGGTTTGGTTCTAATATTTGAAAAATGACTTGCTTGGTTTGGTTTCTTTTAAGGGAAAAACTGATCCAAACCGAACCATAAACACCCCTAACGTCTGGCATACTTTGCAATATATGGCAAATGAGTTATTTTTTTATGAACCTCAAGTTCATATTATTTTATTCGAAGATCTAGATATACAAATGATAATTCATTCCACGTAACTTTATCTCAACCGTTTATCATGTCTCCTCCTCATGTTAGAAAAAATAATTTTCTTTCTCAATTTTGGAAACTCACCTTTGTATGTTATGGTGTTAATCAAAATATACACCGCACATCAATAATAATAAGATGGAATTATTTGATTCCTGAGTCTGAACCACTTATAAGGGGAGAAAATAATATACTTTCGTATATAATGTATATCAAACTGATATATATAACTTTATTCTCATGAGCAATATTTTAGCTATTAAGTGGAGGCACTCAATAAATTATTTTGCTGAACCAACTGCGACGTAAACCAACTTATCAAGATAAACTATCTTAAATAGAAAATCTGGAAATAATGCACGAAATTAAATTGTTGAGCAAGTTATCTTGCAAATACCAGGTTGCGGGTTAATAATAATCGCACATGTAACCATCTCATAGATGCATCTTATGTGGTATACATTGCAGGTGAATGGGCCCATGTTCACTTTTGATATTTCCAACATTCATGAGATTCAATCCCAATTTTAGTTGGTCTGTTAATTAATGAGAACAAGCAGCATAAAAGAATTCATAAAGAACTTTCTAGTTTTTTAATATTTACCCATGTGAATTCTATTTTATTTTTGCACATCATACTTAAATTAACATGGTAAAATAATTATGCTAACTGAATAAATTATCAATATTGATAAAGTTCAGATTTACATTATGACTTGTGCAATTATCAATAAACTTCAAGTTTATTATGATATGAGTTTTTATATCTATAAATATCCACTTTATTGTGGTATTTTTTTATTTTATAGTACAAACTGAGGAATAAAGCGGGTAACTTTTCACATACATATTACCCCGCTATAAGTTGTAATAATAGAAGATATTAAATCTTTCCTTTATTTATAGTCTCAAAATAACCAACCGCTTTCGCGAATACTTTAGAAACTCGATACGTTTCTTTGAGACTTACTACAACACAACGTCTTATTGATAATCAATTTTCTCCAAAATAGTATAATTGGCTCTTCTAGAGCTCTCAATTAATTTTGTACTACCACATATTCAGCAACATCCATGTGGTCATATATCTCTTTCAAAGAGAAAATTATACCATTATGGTCATGATCAAAATTATATGCATGATATGTTTCTTGCATTATTTTGTCCTTTAATAATTACATTGCCAAAATATTTTGGCGTACAATAGGTACGTGACCAATGATCATTCATACCATAATAATGATATTTTTTTCTTATATCATCTCAAACCTCTTTCTAGAGGTGAGTGTAGTATATTTAATACCATTCGCACGTGCATATTCTTCCAAGAATGAATATGTATTCACAAATCAGATGTTGTCACATTCACATCATGAATAAACCATAATCATCTATATGCGCTTTATAAAAAATTATGCCAAATCGATGACAAATATTACTTTCAGAGAGTGAAGAATTATTTTGAGAATCCTTATTTTTTTTCTCTTTTTCCTGCATTCTATGCTCCTTTTTTCCTATGATTTCCGTGGTGAATCTAATATTCTTTCCTTTGTATTTTTATTATTTTGAGCCGAGGGTCTTTCGGAAACAGACTCGCTACCCCTTCGGGTTAGGGGTAAGGTCTGCGTATACATTACCCTCCCCAGACCCCACTTGTGGGATTTTACTGGGTTGTTGTTGTTGTTGTTGTTGTTGTTGTTGTTGTTGTTGTTGTTGTTGTTATTATTCTCATTATCACAATGATGACGATTATAATTTCATCTATCGCCACGTCCACATCCATTGATACCTTCACGTTAATAATTTTTGTCTTTTTTCAAACTTATTACATATTGCTACCACATTCTCTTAAGGGAAATGAGAATAACGCAAATTCAATGGGATGAGTTTTCACTTCTTTGCCCATAATCATACATGAATTTGATCATGGCAAGACATAGAAATTTTACCACTTCAAGTGGTTATAATTTTTTACAAACTCCATTAGAGTTATAGTCAAACTTTGTTGTCTTTGCTTGTACATAAAATCAAATTATAGAATTTCAAGAATTTAAAAGAGAAAAATAAAGTAAAATACTTACCTTAAATCCAGAATTTAATCATGAAGGAACAATTGTCAATCATTATGCTCAATCTCAAAGCTTCTACTCAATTAGTTAGAGTCTCGTGCTGATAACGTGTTATAAAACAATAAAAGAAGAGGAGTATTGCAGAGAAAAGTAGATGATAGAATTCTTATTAATTTTAGCATGAATTACAATGGATTAGAACCCACTATTTATAGGAAGAAAGTAACTTACCCATTAAGTAATAAACCATACAATCTCTCTAAATATAAATATTCATCGTAAATAAAATTATATTTATATAAGATTGTACGTTATTGCGTTAAGTATGTGACTAGTACATTTTGGTGATCTCTTGATTACTCGGCTATTCCATTGAAAATGTTAGTAATAAACAGTTCATTATTTCTACTAGTACAAAATCATCCATTTAAAATTTAAAAACATGTTAATAATAAAATATGAAAGGAAAAGGACATAATGGAAAATTGTATAAAGGGATAGAGGAAAAGGAAAACTGGGTTATAATTGGAAAAGAATTTATATCATAAGGTCATTTAAATGTAAATATGGATTGGTTTCTATAGAAAGATTAATCAATAACCTTAAAAGGAGGACACACAATAAGTAACATTATAATAGTAGTATTAAAAAGTCTTTCCACTAAAAAAGGAAAAATATCCCACACTATAAAATTAATTAATGTGTTACCATCCCAAGCCTTGATCCACCCCTCCACATTCTCTTTCTTTCCCCTAGACTAGATTTCATGGTAGATTCTCTCTCTATCTTCTCCATTAATAACCTTGTATTTCTCATTTTCCCATGTTTTCACCCTTCACTCCCTCACTACTACTACTACTACATAAGAAGCCACCCATAAACCATTTTCTATACTACTACTTCTCCTCTATGTGAAAAACAACACAACAAATTAAACATGGACTTCATTATCTATCTTTTCCTCTCTTTCTCCATCTCCCTTATCACCTTTCTTCTCCTCCGGGCAGCGGCGGCCGCCCATTTTCGCCGCCGTAAAACCCGTCTACCGCCGGGAACACTCGGCCTCCCTTTTATCGGAGAAACCCTCCAGCTAATCTCCGCCTACAAAACCGAAAACCCTGAACCGTTCATCGATGACCGGGTTGCTAAATACGGCAATATTTTCACCACCCATATATTTGGTGAACCGACGGTTTTCTCGACTGACGCGGAGACGAACCGGTTCATTTTGCAGAACGAAGGCCGGCTCTTCGAATCTAGTTATCCGAGTTCCTTACAGAATTTGCTAGGGAAGCATTCGCTGTTGCTCATGAGAGGCAGTCTTCACAAAAGAATGCATTCTTTGACCATGAGTTTTGCTAATTCTTCTATTCTTAAGGACCATTTGTTGGCCGATATAGACCGGTTGGTTAGGCTTAATTTGGATTCCTGGACCGGTCGTGTCTTCCTCATGGAGGAGGCCAAGAAGGTAATCTATATCGTCCTACAAAATATTTGTCATTTAATAAAAAATCAATTAACTTAAAATCTTGTTGTTATTATTTCAAAAGGCATATAAAATTTCAATTAAAAGACAGTGATAAAGTGAAATACTCTTTTGTATTAATTTTTTTTTTTAATGGGTTTGCAAATACCACAAATATAAAAGATCAAGGGAGTGTGGATTTTTCTAATGAATAAGATGTAAGCGGCGCATGCGAAGCAAAAAAGGAGATATGAGTTTTCATGGGTTAGAAAATAAAGAAATGGATAGATGAGTCAGATTTCATGATATGCTTGGTGTTGGTGGGGTATATCAAAAGTTGGGCTAACTTTAGTGTACACCAACGGAGTAGTATGCATGTAATAAGCAGACAATATATGGTATGTGGTAGTAATAATCAGGAAAGCATAAAACCACATGTGCATGTCCATTAGAAAGAATGTGATGTTATCATTCTCATTCGCTCTTTACTTTATTATTATTATTATTATTATGCATTTTAGTTTTCTTCTAAAGTTAGAAGGTTCCATATATTTAGTATTAACAAGCTAAGTGATGGATGTTGGAATATGCAGATAACGTTTAATCTAACAGTGAAGCAATTGATGAGTTTAGATCCATGCGAGTGGACAGAGAAGCTGATGAAAGAGTACATGCTTGTCATTGAAGGATTCTTCACCATTCCTTTGCCCTTCTTCTCTTCTACCTACCGCAAGGCCATTCAAGTAAGTGGAGTATTATATAATTGTGTTTTTGGAGAATATATATATATATTAATTAATTACAATTTCAGGCGAGAAGGAAGGTGGCGGAGGCGTTGGGATTAGTGGTGAGAGAGAGGAGGAAAGAGAGAGAAGGAGGAGAGAGATTAAAGAATGATATGTTGGAGGCGTTGTTTGAAGGGGACGGCGTCGAAGGATTTTCAGATGAGGTAATAGTGGATTTTATGCTGGCTTTGCTTGTCGCTGGCTATGAAACTACCTCTACCATTATGACCCTTGCTGTCAAATTCCTCACTGAGACACCCCATGCTCTTTCCCTCCTCAAGGTGCTCTCTCTTCTCTATGCTTTTTTTATTTTATTTTATGTATGATGGTCTTAGATTATATATATGAAATTTATTACTTCCTTCAATTGTGTGCTATGGTGATCACTTGATTAATGAGATGGATGAGAATCATTAGCTCTTATTTTTTTAATTTTAAACAGCTAATTTATTCTCTGAAATTCGTTGAGGTGCGCATAAATTGACACGAATAATACTATGATTATAAAAAAATCACTCCTAAAAAAAGTTATTAGAATAAATGAGCATATTAAATTAAAGTTAAATAAATGTTAAATCTAAAAAAAAAATAACCATCTTTTTGAAACATAATAAGTAGTATATAATATAAAAAGATAAAGAGTCATATTATAAAATAGATTTAACAATGGAGACCTAAATAATGATGAATTTTTGCGTAGTGGACCCTAAAGTTGCTATCACATGTTCGGTCCTGTTTTTCTTCTTCAATATTAGTAGATGAATTATCTTCTTATCTAAATTCTCATCCAAGCAAATTATGGAGGATCTCCACTCATTCCCAGCTCCCCGCGGCCTACAACAAAACATTTGGCATCAATTTCCACACAGTACAAACCAAAGGAATAATTTCTCCCCCTAAATTTAAAGTCATATTCTCTTCGAAAGTGGTAGTCTCCCTTTTACAACTAAAGACCTTTGATATAAAGTCATTTTTTTTTTGTCCGTCGCAAAAATAATTTAGCTTATACCGATAGTTTTACCCTTAATGAGAAGCTTTTATAAACACAAATTCTCTGAGTTTTTTTAACTTGTTTAGGATTATAAATTCCAAAATTTTTTATTTTTTCTAATCTCTGTACCCAGTCAAACAGGTTAACATAGATTGGAAATTAATTCTTTATTGTCCTTCCGCTAGACTCAGTACTCGAGACACTAAAACCGCGCCACCTCTTAACTTATTTAATTTGTAAACCAATTATTTTATATTGTAAAGTATATTTCTCTTTAATTTTTTTCTTGGGGGTGGGGAAGGGGTTTGTTTCTCTCAGCTGGTGATCCTCTATCCGAATCTTCCTCCAATTCCTCGTTTCTTATTCCAATATAGTATTCACTTGCTTTCAGTATATAATGAAAAGGAAAAACGAAAAAAAAGGCTTCATCATATGCTATGTTCCTTGGATGCATGTTTCTGTTTGACCTTTTCCCTACTCTTATTATATTTAAATTCGAAATGAGATACACGAATCTTTTAGCTAATTTTTATAGGAATAAAAGGTTTAGCATGTAATTAGGAATATTTAAACCCCAAAGATGAATATAATTTCATAAAATGGCCTTTGTGGCCGACAAATTAGAGAGATTGGCAATTGGTATACTCAAGAAAAAGATTGTTCGGTAACCCCATGTGTCTCTAGCTAGACTCTTTGTTATATCAACATCACACGTGCATCTAAGTTCGTACCACATACCACATTGAATCCAATACCCTTTCTAGAAATATCAATATGCCCCATTACTTTATCTTAATTTGCATGTATTATTTTATTGGTAATTGCTAGAATTATGTGACACAACACAACACGAAAAGATAAGTGGATATCGAATGCATTTTGGACCCTTGCGAGCCTAACTTGGAAATCATTATTCATGTGTTTTTACTTGAAATACAAAAAAGAATTGACGCATTAACATATATTCCCATATGTCCACCTTATTATTCATATATTTATATTAACCAATAGAACATAACATAAATTGTAAGTATGTGTCATTAATTTATGTGTCATTAATTTTTGGTGCAGGAGTAAGGCGCTTTTGTAAATTAAAATACTTCTTCTATCCCATTTAGATACCCAGTTCAGCATGCTAAACTATTTAAAAATAAATTTTTAGTAGATTAGTTAAAAGTATTCCTTGTGTTCCAGTTTCTGTGATGCAATTCAACTTTCAAGAGGTAAATGAGTTTTTTTACTATCATTTTCTGCACTTGCCTTTTAAATATTTTGAATTATTAATTATTGTGATTTATATATTTTTTATGTAGTTTTAAATATGTAAATTTTATTTTGAAAAAACTTAAAAATTTTATGTCCAAATTTGCTGTCTAGAAATTTGACATTTGAAATTCTAACGGTATCACGTAAAGACGGAGATAATATAAATTACAACTTTTATAATATAAAATATTTAAAGAGAAAGTTGTATTAAAAAATTGTTTGAATGTGTCATGTAAAGAGGTACACGTAGTTGTTAGTTTTTCAATAGAGAGTATAGTTTACATGTACTAAGACATGTGACCTATAGTCAAAAGTTAGGGGTGAAAGTAGTCAGGTAAAGAGAAGAACAGTCAAAGAAAAGCAGTAGCATCTGGTCTATGCTCTGTAGAATAAAGGAAAAAACTGGATAACTAGGGATACAACCACTGGACAAAATGATGTTGCCTTCTCTTTAAAGTCTGAACATACTTCTGCATGCCTACGTTTGTCTTTTTATTTTCTCTTTAATATTTTATGTAATAAATTGGGTTATTTTGTTACACATTAACCATCAATTTTACATGTTGTAACCTATTGTCTTTCTCTATATATATATATATATCGATATAATTTATTATGTGTAGTTACATATAATTATTTGTTTGATGATATTATTTGATGATATTATAGTGCCTAAATATTTTTTATATTGCTAGTGTATAGAAGCAAAGGCGGAGCTAGCACGCCGGTTACGAGTTCGGTCGCGTAACTTTGGTTCAAGCTCTGTTTTTTTCCTCAAGGAAAAAAAAAATATATATATATATATATATATATATATATATATATATATATATATATTATTAATTTAGAATCCAATAACTTAAAAAAATATAATTTCGACCGATTAACTTAAAATCTTGGCTTCGCCCCTATATAGAAGCTAAACTTTTATTTAGTCTTTGCAAAGTTGATTAATTTTTGCGGCTTCGCAAACATTTTTTAATTAGTTCCACTAGGATTCTCTTTATGAATTTTTTATGCATTTTTTTAAATTTATGGAAACCTATTTTTTTTTTTTGGTTCATTTAAAAAAGAAAGGCCACTTTCTAATTTTAAATAATTAAACTTGAACTTTCAATTTTACCTTCAACGAGAAGCTTTCATAATAGAATTATAGTCATACAAATATTATAATTTGTCACACAAATATTATAATGTGCATCGGGCTGCCCTTTTTTATAGTCACACAAATATTATAATTTATTTAAAATCAAAATCACAAGTTTGATAAATCTTTGTGACTTGTGCGCTCTCAAATAAGAGCAATAGTTGATTTAGACGATTGTAAGTTTGAAAAGGGAAAGAGTTTAGGAAAAGGTGTATGCTGATTTTAAATTATAAGTCAGAAAAAGTAGACGTGAACTTGAACCAAGGCTAACTTAGCTGACTTGTCAATGAGGGTTGAGTCTATTGTCTGCTCTGTGTTAATTGCAGCCACATGCCCACCATTTTTTTCTTTTCCTTTCGTATTACCTCCTCCCAATAACTCTGATCTTTGTCCTTTTTTACTCTATCCTTAAAAGCTCAAGTCCCTTTTTTTGCTTTTCATAATTCTATTATAGTTTGATATTTTAGCATTACTTAATTTATTCTCTCGCTTTTCGAGCCATTATTGTAACAACTTGCCTATACCAACCGAAATTCAATAATCTATGAGACCTTTTTTATGCTTACTAATTGATAGCCGGTTTGGCCAAGCTTGTTTTTGGTCAAAAGTGTTTTTTTTTTTTGCCAAAATTGAGGTGTTTGGCCAAGATTCTGGAAGGAAAAAAGTGCTTTTGAGGAGAAGCAGAAAAAAGTAGCTTCTCTCCAAGCACTTTTGAGAAAAATACACTTAGAAGCAGTTTTTTAAAGCTTGGCCAAACACTAATTGCTGCTCAGAAGTGTTTTGCAAACTAATTAGCCAAACACAAACTGCTTCTCACCACAAGTACTTTTAGAAAAAACACTTCTCAAAATAAGCTGATTTTTGCAGCTTGGCCAAACGGGCTATGAGTCGAACGAGGCTTACATGGGAAAAGAGGAGAGCATTATTGATTTTAAGTCTCTATCATATTTATTTAACAGAGGAGGAAATATTATTTTTTTTTAACACAATATTAGCCTAGAACTTAGCGAAGATGAATTATTGATTATATTTAAAACTTGTTTTGGCAGGAGGAGCACGAGGAGATCAGGTTAAGAAAAGGTGACGTTGAGTCTCTACTGTGGGAAGACTACAAGTCCATGCCCTTCACTCAATGTGTAAGTGCTTTATTTATTATTTAGCTCAAATTTTCTTATCCGTTCAGCCCTCATGATATATGTCTATGCTTTTATGTTCAGGTTGTTAATGAAACTCTACGAGTTGGTAACATAATTAGCGGGGTATTCAGGAGAACTATGACCGATATCAATATCAAAGGTAAGATGCTCGTCTTCTTGTTCGTGAAAAGGGGTGATTTCCCTCTCAATGTGTGTAGTAACGTGGCACTTCCGATATGGCTGTGTTACCATGTCAATAGCATATTCTCGTCTAATGTCATTAATTGGGGGACGACCAGGCCTATGATTACATCAATTACTATATGCACTTGTTTAGTCATGACAAGACCATTGTTATGTTCTTCATATGATCAATATTTGGTACTTGATCTAATTGATTGAATCTTATGATATCCTTTCAGGTTATACTATTCCAAAAGGTTGGAAGGTTTTTGCTTCTTTCCGAGCTGTTCATTTAGATCATGAACATTTCAAAGATGCCCGTACATTCGATCCGTGGAGGTGGCAGGTGCGTCACTATGTCCATCTCTCTCTTTTACGACTCTTTCTACCTGAACTTCCCTGTTACCAAAATAAAGAAAAGGAAAATGTTGACTTACATGAATAAACATTTACCAAAACTTCTGTAAACAGAGTAATGCAGGATCAACGAGCTCACCTAATGTATTCACTCCATTTGGCGGAGGACCACGGCGTTGCCCTGGTTATGAGCTTGCTAGAGTAGAGCTCTGTGTTTTCCTTCACCATTTAGTGACTCGTTATAGGTACGGTCGCTTTGCTATGTAGATATCATCTTCCAAAAACACAAAATTTTTGATTTTTCTGAAGTATAAAGACGTTTTGTTGGTGCAAATTTTTGCTTTACAGTTGGGTACCGGCTGAACCAGATAAATTGGTTTTCTTCCCGACGACAAGGATGCAGAAGCGATATCCAATTATCGTCCAACGTAGAAGTTTGTTTGACCCATGTAAAGAATGAGGCATCCGTGTTAGCAGAGAGGTGAAGAGAGGAGTAGAAAGGCACCTGAGGTTGTAGGAAGCAAAGTGGTAGTGAATGAAATTGCATGAAAATTAAATAAGACAATGGTATATAGGTCGAGCATATACATAGGAAATTAAATTATTTTGTAGTGAATTGAGACAGAAGTTACATTCCTTCGCTATGAATGGAAGGAAAATCAGGAAGATTTTATTTGTTGGTTTATTTATTTTTTTGAGCTAGTAGTTATAATGTAAAGGGCAGGAAATTCTCAGCAGAGACAAGTTTATTACCTTCCTGCTCCCTTAAACTTATGTGTAGATTAGTAGATGAGCATCTAGCAAGAGAGCATTGTGCAACTAAATCTAGCGGCAGGTCTATTATGCGAAACTTTCAATAGAGAGGCAATCTCATCCAAGTTTCTTCCTCACAATAAGTCCTCATCAGTGACGAGGGGGCCAAAAAATCTTAAGGAGGTGTTATCCCATCCAAAAGAGAGTCAGTAGATAAATAAAAACCATGCAAGAAGAGATGAGATTTCTACACGAAAATGACATCTACATGTCGAACTTTCAATTGATAAAAGGCCCTCAAGTGTAAGTAGGTCTTTATACTCGAGAAAAATAAAAATGGCAAGTTGATCAGATATAAAACTCGATTACTTGTAAAAACACATCGAACAGAAGATAGTTGTTGATTTTGATGATATTTTCTTACATGTTGTCAAATGACTTGTATTCAAATATTTTTGGGCTTAGGAACTAGTTTAGATCTTGAAGTGGAGCAGTTGGATGTGAAAATTGCATTTCTTCACGGAGATTTAGAAGAGAAAATTTATATGGAGCAGCCAAAAGGATTTGATATAGCTGGGAAAAAAAATATAGTGTGCAAATTGAATAAGAGTCTTTATGGGTTGAAGCAAGCACCAAGGAGGTGGTACATGAAGTTTGGCTCATTCATGAAAAGTCAAACGTAAACAAAGATTTTTTTAAATCCATGTGTATACTTCAAAAGATTTTCTTACAACAATTTTATGATTTTGTTGTTGTAGGAGGATGACATCTTAATTGTAGGACAAGACAAAGAGATGGTTGTCAAGTTGAAGGGAGATTTGTCCAAGTCGTTTGACATGGGCCTAACACAACAAACTCTAGGGATGAAAATTGTTCGGGAATGAACAAATAGAAAGTTGTGGTTATCTCAAGAAAAGTACGTTGAGCGTGTAGTGGAACGCTTCAACATAATTAGTACTAAGTCCATTAGCACACCTTTTACTAGTCATCTAAAGTTGAGCAAGAAGATACATCCTATATCAAAGGAATATGCTGCTATGTGGCTTGAGTTATACAAGTTGAGAAGGATCTTATGCCACATGTGACTGGACTAATGAGACCATAGCCAGAGTTTCTTATCTTCAACATTCGTAAGTCTGATGTATGCATTGGTATGTATCAAGTCTTGTGACTACTATTTATTTGATAAGCAACATAGAGTCTCACTTCAGACAAGTCTCAAAGAAAATTAGATATACTTGATTTCATATATTCTAATATTTGAGGTCTAATAAAGACAGAATCGATGGACGATAATAAATATTTTGTGACTTTTATCGCTAATGCTTCACGAATATCATGCCGTTTTATCTCGAAAACAAAAGATCATGTATTTCAAGTTTTCTAGAAGTTTCGCGCTCTAGTGTAAAGGGAGACCAGTCGTGTCACGATGCAAAATCTTCTATATAAGTCGTGATGACACCTAATTTCTAAAACTAGGTAAACCTAACACTTAACGTCTATTCAAAACAGTAAAACATGATATGGCATAACAAAGTTTAATATAAATGCAAAAATAAGAGTAATATAGGCCACAACAGCAATACTCAACAAAATTCCCTAGATCTAGGTAATATATAGTCACGAGCTCTAGGTAAATACACAAGAATATCTGTAAATACAATACTTTCTGAAATATATAAACATTAGAATTAAAACAAGTGGGTGACTTTGAGGCCTACAGTCGGATCATGCAAGGATACCTTGAAGTCTCCGGTTTACCAAAAGCCTCACTGTCGCTTAGCCCAATTCGAAATGTATTCCCTGCTCTCCAAGCGGGCTCTAGACTGCTGACTTGAAATGTATTCCCTGTTCTCCAGGTGGGCTCCTGACTCCTGACTCGAAATGTATTCCCTGTTATCCAGGTGGGCTCCTGACTTCAACAAAACAAATACAACAAAGAAAATCTCTTACCCCAGTTTGGTGGCTGGGCATCATATTACCAGATATTAGTAATAATTTGAAAGCTAAAACTTGAATTGTACTCCCTCTGTTCTCCAGGCAGGCTCCTGACCGCTCAAACTTGAATGTATTCCTCTGTTCTTCAGGCGGGCTCTTGACTGCTTAGACCTGAATGTATTCCTCTGTTCTTCAGGCGGGCTCCTGACTGCTGACTTGAAATGTATTCCTCTGTTCTTCAGGTGGGCTCCTGACTGTTGACTCGAAATGTATTCCTCCATTTTCAGGCGGGCTCCTGACTGCTTAAACTTGAAATGTATTCCCTGCTCTCCAGGCGGGCTCCTGACTGCTGACTTGAATGTATTCCCATATTCTCCAGGCGGGCTCTTGACTGCTGATTTGAAATGTATTCCCTTGTTCTCCAGGAGGGCTCCTGACTTTAACAAAATAGACAAAACAAAGAAAATTTTCTGCCCCAGTTTGGTGGCTGGGTGCACATGTGAGTGTTAAATTGAATCATTCTACCAACTAATATTAGGAATTTGAAATATAAGTCCTATTATCCAGGGAGGTCCTGAAAACTCCGAATTAAACAACAATTACAAACCTAAGTTATATCTTCTAAAGGTATTACTCCCACTATATTTGTTATCTAAAAGGTCTTAAACTAATCCTATTATCTAGGAGGGTCCTGAAAATCAAATTAAGGCTTATCCCAAAGACTGACACTTTTACGACTAAATCATACTACGCTATAACAGAATTTATGCTACATCTTGCTATCTAATGGAAATCTTAAAACTTGGTCCCATTATTTAGGAGTCCTGAAAACTCCTAATTGAATCCTGTCTTAAACATGCAAACTTTGCAATCAACTTACATTCTTCTATGATTTGTTTTGAAATTTATCTAAGCCCTATTTTTCAGGAAGGTCCTAAGAGTTTATGGTTAAACCTGTTTTGGTGCTTGCTCTTCCCCTACGGAAAGTTTCTCCGAAATGAAAACTTTCTGCCCTTATTTCAATCAAAAAAATTCTTGTCAGTTTAAAATGGTGGTTAGTTGATGGCATTCTTGCTGAAGATGTCTCCGCTGCTGTGTTTTGCTTTGACCTGCTTCCCGAACTGGCCCTGAACCGCTTGACTTTCTGACTGACTTTCAAAACCCATGACCTTTGATGATCCAAGTATTATATACCCAGACTGTTGTTTCACATCTCTAACCCCTTTTATCTGAACCTTTGCAATTCCCATGACATTACCAAATCATTCCTCCGATGAAACTTTCGGTGACTCCCCGTATCCCACTTTACATCCTGCTATCTTTGGTATGTTCTGGCCACATTGTGCTTTGCAAATTTGGAAGCTGGTAGTGAGCCTTGATATCCTTTCTTCTTTGTTTTGAACAAGACTGACATTGAAGCATCTTAGAGAAACAAACCCAAAAGGAATGAAATACAATGACCTTGCGAGTTAAGGATAAAGAGAATCCAAAACCGGATGACTTACAAAAGATGAAAGAAAAGGAAAAGAGACTTATCTAGGTGGAACAACTGGTACCATTGATCATGACATGCATTTTGAACTAATCGGCCCAATCCGTCCAACCAATCAACTTTCAGTTGCCATGCTTTTTTGCCCCAGAATTCCGTAAATTGATTTCTTCAACCAAACCCTAACCTTGTTCATCCTGCAGTGTCCAGAACGGTTTTCACCCACAAATCTCTCTCATTTGTTCATCTGAAAACTCACTTTCGCCTTAAGGTGCCCGCGAGGGTTTTCACCAATAAGACTCTCTCATTTCTGGTTTCTCTCAACTCACTTTCTCCTTACGGTGCTTGTGAGGGTTTTCACTAATAAGACTCTCTCATTTTTCATTTCTCTTAGCTCGAGTCTCCTTACGGTGCCCGTGAGGGTTTTCACAAAAAAAAAAGAATCTCTCATTTTCATCATTTTTGTGCTTGGACCAGAGTTTTGTTCCTGACATGAATCACCTCTTCTTTCTTGACTTGGCATTTCTTGAAGACTGATCAGAAGGTCTTTCTTTGGACCGTAATACAGGCTTTTGGACAGGGTTAGAAAGAAAGGGGATCAAAGGCTCAAAACAATTCAAATGGGCTCAAAATTATAACTTTTGGAATCAGATTTCTCACAACAACTGCAACTTCTGCCCCATTTTCTTGCTTGGGGACTTTTGAATTTTTACTATGATGGGACCGAACCGTGATGTTGCCTACGTATCCTTAAAAGGAATCTGGTCTAACGTAGTTCATGATATAAAAATTACTTTTTTTTGTGACTTTTCTTTCTTTTCTTCCATTTTCTCTTTTTTTTCTTTTTCTTTTTCTTTTTCTACTCTTTTATTTTCTTCTCTTTTTCAATTCATTTTCATTTTTATTCTCTATTTTTTCTTTTAGTTATCCTTTGCGGTTGTATCTTTTAGCTTTGCTACTGATTCCAAAAGAGGGGTACGAAAGAAAATAAATAAGGCTCAAAGGGGGGTAACAAGGGATAAATTATTTGGATTGCAGAACAAAATGCCTTCGTCATTCCAATCTCCAAAACATGCCAAGTACAAACAAATGCAATTAATTCAAAGGAAATCATACATAATATCTCTTGACCGCATCAGAATTGATGGCCATTTCAATACACTTGCCTTCTATGTCTGTCAAATACAAAGCACCATTGGACAACACTTTCGTCACGATGAACGGCACCTGCCAATTTGGGGCGAACTTGCCTTTGGCCTCAGCCTGATGTGAAAGAATATGCCTCAACACTTGCTGACCCACTTCAAACTTTCGTGGGCGCACCTTCTTATTATATGCTCTAGCCATTCTTTGTTGATACAACTGACCATGACATACTGCTGCCAATCTTTTCTCATCGATCAAACTCAATTGCTCCAAGCAGGCTTTGACCCATTCATCATCATCAATTTTAGTTTCTGCAGCAATCCGAAGGGATGGAATTTCCACCTCTGCAGGTATCACTGCCTCGGTACCATACATCAATGAATAAGGAGTTACCCCTACTGAAGTACGGATAGTAATGCGATAACCCAGCAACGCAAAAAGCAACTTTTCATGCCACTGTCTAGAACCTTCCACCATTTTTCGCAGTATCTTCTTTATATTCTTGTTGGCTGCCTCAACTGCTCCATTTTCCTTAGGGCGATAAGGAGTGGAATTACGATGTGTAATTTTGAATTGCTGACATACCTCTTTCATCAGATGACTATTAAGATTATCCCCATTGTCTGTAATGATCACCTTTGGTATTCCAAACCGACAAATGATATTTGAATGCACAAAATCGATCACTGCTTTCTAGACTTGAATGTTTTAGCTTTGGTGAAATAATCAATGGCCACCAGAATAAACTTGTGCCCATTTGATGCTGCTGGCTCAATTGGCCCAATGACATCCATGCCCCATGCAATAAAAGGCCATGGTGCGGACATTGTGTGCAATTCCGATGGTGGAGAGTGAATCAGATATCCATGCACTAGACACTGATGACATCTACGCACAAAACTGATACAATCTCGCTCCATAGTAAGCCAATAATAACCTGCTCGGAGAATCTTCTTTGCTAGCACGTACCCACTCATATGTGGTCCACAAACTCCCGAATGTACTTCGGCCATAATAATTGTGGCATGTATGGCATCTATGCATCTCAACAACCTAAGATCTGGAGTTCTTTTGTACAATACCCCTCCACTAAAAAAAAATCCACTTGCCAAACGTCGAATTGCTCTCTTTTGATCCCCTGTGGCCTGTAATGAATACACTCCCATTCTGAGGTATTCTTTGATATCGTGAAACCATGTCTCACCATCAATATCTTCTTCCACCATATTATAGTAGGCATGCCGATCGCGAACCTGAATTTGCAAAGGATCCACATAGGCTTTATCTGGATGATGCAACATTGACACCAAAGTGACCAAAGCATCGGCAACCTTATTATGAATCCTTGGAATGTGCCTGAACTTTATTGATTGAAATCGTTGACAAAGATCATGCAAACATTGTCGGTACAGTATAAGCTTCAAATCTCGTATTTCCCATTCTCCTTGAATCTGGTGTACATCGCCCATGACCAAGACTTCCTGGACACCCATATCCACAGCTAGCCTCAAACCCAAGATACATGCCTCATACTCGGCCATGTTATTAGTACAATAGAAATAAAGCTGAGCCGTAACAGGGTAGTGCTGCCCTATTTTAGAAATAAGTACCGCCCAAAGCCTTTCATATTGGCAGCCCCATCAAAGAAAAGTTTCCATCCTGGCTTCTCAACTTGTTCCAAATTATCAACATGTATTACCTCTTCATCAGGGAAGTATGTCTTCAAAGTTTCATATTCTTCATCTACCAGAATCTCACCCAAGTGGTCAGCCAACGCTTGAGCTTTCATTGCAGTCCGAGTCACATAGACAATGTCAAATTCCATGAGCAAGATTTGCCACTTTGCGAGCCTTCCTGTGGACATAGGCTTCTGAAAGATGTACTTCAACGGATCCAACCGAGAGATGAGGTAAGTAGTATACGATGACAGGTAATGTTTCAACTTCTGTGCTACCCAAGTTAGGGCGCAACACGTCCTCTCAAGCTGAGTATACTTAACCTCGTAAGTTATGAACTTCTTGCTGAGGTAGTATATGGCCTGCTCTTTCCTGCCGGTGATGTCGTGCTGACCTAATACACATCCAAACGATTTGTCCAACACCATCAAATACAGTATCAAAGGCCTCCCTGGTTCTGGCGGGACCAACACCGGTGGGTTTGACAGATACCCCTTTATCTTATCAAATTCTTCTTGACATTTGTCCATCCATTTGATCGCAGTATCCTTCTTTAACAGCTTGAAGATAGGCTCACAAGTTGTCGTAAGCTGAGCGATAAACTTGCTGATGTAATTCAATCTCCCTAACAAACTCATCACCTTATTGTTGTTCTTCGGAGGTGGCAATTCTTGGATGACTTTGATTTTTAATGGGTCCAGCTCAATAACTCGACGACTGACTATAAATCGCAATAATTTTCCAAATGGAACATCAAAATCACATTTTGTAGGATTGAGCTTAAGATTGTACCTGCGAAGCCTTTGGAAGAACTTTCTCAGATCTCGGACGTGATCAGACTACTTCCTGGTCTTTACAATTACATCATCCACATCCACATCGATCTCCCTGTGTATCATGTCGTGGAATATGGTTGTCATTGCTCTCATGTAGGTTGCCCTAGCATTTTTCAACCCAAATGGCATGACCCTATTGCAGTACGTTCCCTATGGAGTGATGAATGCTGTCTTTTCTGCATCTTCCTCATCCATTAAGATCTGGTGATAGCCCGCATAACAATCCACAAATGAACCAATCTCATGTTTGGCACAATTGTCAATCAATATGTGGATGTTTGGTAATGGGAATTTATCCTTCGAACTCGCCTTGTTGAGATCACGATAATCAACGCACACCTTAGCCTTACCATCTTTCTTTGGTACAGGCACAACATTGGCTAACCAGGTGGGATACCGCGTGACCCGGATGACCTTTGCATCAAACTGCTTGGTAACTTCTTCTTTGATCTTCACACTCATCTTTAAATTTCCTCAGCTTCTGCTTAACAGAAGGGAATGCTTGGTCGGTGGGCAATTTGTCAACCACCAAGTCAATGCTTAAACCTGGCATGTCGTCATATGACCATGCAAATACATCTTTGTACTCAAACAATGCTTTAATTATCTCCTCGCTAAGCTGTGGTTCCAGATGGACACTTATTTTAGTTTCCCGGATATTATCTTGATCCCCTAAGTTGATTGCTTCTGTATCATTCAGGTTAGGTTTAGTTTTTTTTTAAAATCGCTTAATTCTTTACTGATTTCCTCAAAGGCTTCCTTATCATCATATTCCACTTCATCATCACATTCAATCTCTTGTATTATTATTATTATTTCAGAATTAGATTGGCATTTAAGACGGGGCCGAAGATTCCTCATGCATGTCATGTCACTGAAACCAGCATAAAAAGGATTGTACAAGAAAGAAAAGAAAAAAAAAATAAAAATATCAGGAATGGAAAGAAGGGAAATTGCATTTCATTGAAATTTAACGATAACAAGGTTTAACTCATCCAAACGGATGGAATATAGCATCTGAATTACAACCCTGGAAATAATCCAGATTAAACTGAAAGAAAAATCAAAGCTGACTACCACGACTCCCTCCGAGTAGCAAGAGGAGTAGCTTCCCAATTGTTGATCTTTGCACAGTGCCCTACAAATTACACATCTACCTTGCTTGATCCTTCTCTAGCTTCTACCATATTTACCTCATTGAACAACCTCTCGAACCCCTTATCCAAATCTCTATCAGCATTAATCAATAAACCCGGAACTGTTGATACGAGGCGCTTTCTGGCACTAGGCCTGACAAATGATCTGGACAGCCGCGAGATGGGCGTTGGAACAACCCATGCTCTTTGTTTCAACTTTCTGGCTCGCCTTATGTCCGCAGCTATAGGCTTAAACCCCAAACCAAAAGTATCCAAGTTTTTGGGAAGATAAACGGGTTGTACGATGCCCTGTAGAGAAGCACCCAAACCCTTGCCAGGTACGAAGCCATTCTTCAACATCTCTGAAGCCACCATGAATGATGCGGCTGCTACTTTAGGAATTAGAACAAACTCACCTTCTGGGATCTTTTCAACTGATACCGTGTCAAAGACCTGATAGACTCGCGGACCCTTGTCGTCTTAGCTTCGATGAAAGGTATAATGGCATCACCCAGGGCGTATAGATTATCCTCCCCGTACACCACAATTTCCTGTCTGTCCCATTCAAATTTAACCATCTAGTGCAAGGTAGACGGCACTTCCTTGGCGGCATAAATCCAGGGTCGCCCCAGCAAAAGATTGTAAGAAACCGCCACATCCAGCACTTGGAATTCCGTAGTGAACTCGACGGGCCTATTGTCAATTCTAGTATTATTATCACCCACTGAATCTTTGCCCCCACCGTCGAACCCTCGAACATAAATGTTTTTTTTACGAATTCTATCATCGTCCATTTTCATCTTGTTCAGCGTGGAGAGAGGGCAAATGTTTGCACTAGGCCCATTGTCGACCAGAACTCGGGTAACCACAGAATCTTCACACTTCACTGTTAGATAAAGGGCCCTATTATGCTCAGTACCATCCACGGGCAACTTATCATCGGAGAAGGTGACTCTGTTCACCTCGAATATTTTGTTTGCTATTTTCTTCAAGTGATTTACCGATATCTTGTCGGGAACATGGGCCTCATTCAATATTTTCATCAATACTCGACGGTGCTCGTCCGAGTGGATTAGCAATGAGAGAAATGAAATTTGGGCAGGGGTTTTCCTTAATTGCTCTACAATGGAATAGTCCTGCACCTTCATCTTCTTCAAGAATTCTTCTGCCTCTTCTTCGGTCACAACTTTCTTTACCAACACTGAGTTATCTTTGGAGGTTTTGTCTTTTCTTAACTCTTCAGCAGCAAAGCATCTCCCCGAGCGAGTCAGACCATGGGTTTCACAAACTTCCTCTTTAATTTCTTTCCCTTTGTAAATCACGGACATTCGGCCATAGTTCCAAGGGACGACCTTGTTATGGACTATTGGCAGCTGGGTTACTGGTTTGAGAATGACCGGCTCTATGCGAGCACCTTCCACAACCACAACAGGCTTGTTCAATGCTCCTAGTACCACCACTTTTGTTGTCCCCTGTTTTACTGCAACACCACTTGAGGACTCTTGTTCAATTACCACAACTAGTTCACTACCTGTTCCTTTAACCTTGATCAACGACTTCACACTACTTGATTCCCTACTCGCTTGACTTTACTAGACCTGATCATCCTTACAGTCTGCGAGGGCTTCTTAGGCTCTCCTCCTTTTTGTACTATCTCAATCATATTAGTCTCATGATGGGCCGGTAACGGATTCTGGTTGATATTAGGCTCCTCTGGGGCCTGAACCTCGATCCGATGGGTGTCAATGAGCTCTTAAATGGATATCTTCAATTTCAAACATTTTTTTGTGTCATGCCTCGGGGCTCCTGAACAGTATTCACAACTCACCGAGTAGTGAAGATTCTTCAGAGGGGGGTTTGGCAGTTTAGGCTCAATCGGGTTTAACATACCCAACTGTCTCAACCTGTGGAATAGATTGGTATATGATTCTCCCAATGGAGTGAAAGTCTTTTGCTTCTGTGCCCTCTTATTCTTGAAGGCTTGGTTTGGTCGGAAACCTGTTCCAGGGGAATTTTTGTAGGCTCTTAAGGGTTGGTAGGTGCTTTGTAGAGCTGGGTAAGTACTTTGTGGAGTTGGCGCATGCCATTGCGTGTGGGCAGGAGGTTGAGGGTATATTTGTGCATGATGGACGGAGAAGTGGGGATCTGGAGGTGGGTAGTAGTGTTGTAGTGGGCTATATGGAGTGCGGGGGTAAGTTTGGGGGTGGGGTCGAGGCTGGTTATAGTAAGGTGACGGGCCCCTGGACCAAGCCCTTGACTCAACTACCGCAACATCCTCTTTCTTCTTCTTCCCCAGTACGCACCCAGTGCCTCTTTGAATGGCCTGGGTGGTTGCTTTGATTGCTGAATAACTCATGATCTTGTTGGTATTGAGTCCTTCCTCTACCATGCTTCCCATTTTCACCACTTCATTGAAAGATTTCCCTACTGCTGACACCAAGTGACCGAAATAAGTGGGCTCTAAGGCCTGCAAGAAGTAATCAACCATTTCACTCTCTTTCATCAGAGGGTTAACCCTCGCTGCTTGATCTCTCCAACGGAAGCCATATTATCAGAAACTTTTCCCGGATTTCTTCTCAATCTTGGTCAATGACAGACGGTCTGGGACAATTTCAAGATTGTACTGAAAATGGCAGGCAAATGCTTGGGCCAGATCGTCCCAAGTGTACCACCGACCATGATCTTGTCGGGTGTACCATTCCAAAGCTGAGCCACTTAAACTTTGACTAAAATATGCCATCAGTAATTCATCTCTTCCACCTGCCCCTCTCATCTTGCTACAAAAACCTCTCAGGTGCGCCACTGGATCACCATGCCCGTCATATAAATCAAACTTGGGCAGCTTGAAACTTGCTGGTAATTGGACATCTGGGAACAGACACAGGTCTTTATAGGCCACACTTACTTGTCCACCTAGCCCCTGCATATTCCTGAAAGATTGCTCCAAGCTTTTGACTTTCCTAACTATCTCCTCCTGCTTAGAATTCTTAGGAGGCATCTTAGTTACTGCTGAGAGATCAAAATAAGAAGGGTAATAACATGGTTCTGGTGCTTTGAATGTTGATTCTGGAGGGTAATAATGATTAACTTGAGTCTGGAACAGAGGCTCACTGGAAGATCGGTACAATGCAATATGTGGAGGTGCCGCAAACACATGAGTGGTTGGTGGGGGAGGGTATGGGACTTGTTTGGGAGCTGAGATTGTTTGGGAAGTGGTGCCATATCATTGTTGGAAGGTAGGAAAGGCCGGGGATGAATTCATATTGGGAGGATCTTGAGGTTGAGCCAACGGTGTGATATAAGCAGGGTTGGCGGGATAAACCGGTGGTGGATGACCCTTGATCCAGGCTTGATACATTTCAGCCATTTGCTTCTTCAACTTATACATCTCTTCTTTCATCGCATTAACATCCAGTTCTTCCACCTATTTTGATGGGTCAACAATACTTGCCTCCAATTCTTTGTTGGCCATGTTCATCTTGTCCTTGGACCGGGTGCCAGAATTCCAATCAACTAACCACTTGCCTGGACTCAATACATCAACAACAATTTTGTTAGCGGTTAGAGCTTTAACAGATTGGTAGCCACACATTTGGAGAATGAATGCACCTAAGCAGTTAACCATTTCTATTATGCATTTGCTCGACTGCTTGCGTTATTCCAGCTTTTCCTTGTTTCTATTAGCAACTTCCTTTTCTTTTCTTTCCTCTCTCTTTCATTCCTGTTTTCTCTTTTGTTTCTACCCTCTCATGCCTCTCTCTTTTTTATCTGCTCTTATTTTCTTTTTCTTTACTTCTGCTCTCGTGTTTTTCCTTCTTTCGTTTTTCCTCTCTTCTTTTTCCTTCTTTTCTTTTTATTTTATTTGGTTACGGTCGAATCCTATGGAGATTGCGTACGTATCATGACCTTGCATGAATCAGACCAAGCGTAGTTCTTGGGGATATAAATGAAAAATAAATAACAAAAATATTTTTGAGATTTTCAATTTTTCATAAAAACTAACACTTTGACTACAATGACTCAAGAATCACAGACTCAAAAAAAACTAACAATCTTTTTTAAACATCAACTCAAAGGACCTAACAGACTCCAAAATGACTAAACAGACTCAAAATAGAAAGTACCGACTCAAACAAAGATCATGAATATATTAAAGCCTTGAAAACTCCTGAAACCCTCGGAGTGTTGTTTGGTTCTGCTGCGAGCCCATCTGCAAGATCCCCTTGGAGCCTTTCCAAATCAATCATTATCTGCTGGACAAATGTCATGACTACCGCAAAGAAAGTGGCGGGTCATGTCCTCACATGCTTGACATTTTACCACGATATACTCTGCAATCACCCTGACCCTCTCGCGGATCCTACCCTTCTCTTGCAATAAATACCGAATTTGCCGGGATCTAGCTTCCAAAGTCTGCTCAGCTACGTGGCTCTGTTCTTGAAATTGTTGCAGATCCCTTTTCAATCGTGCTATCAATGCATAACAATGCTCCCTTTTGGCCTTGAAATCTCTTTCCTGCTTAGCCATTTCATTTTCAAGGATCTTGAAGTTTTTCTTCATACTCACCATCCCCTGGTTGTATTTCTCATTCAGTTGGCGGATTAGACTGGCTCGTTCCCCTGCATCCTTAGCTAACTTAGCTCGAGCATTTGCTAGCTCCACTTCAGTATTTTGCAAATCATCCTCGAAATCACGTGCCTTCTGGGTAAGATTATAAATGAGCTTTTCATCTTTTCTACTCCTGCCTGGGTTTTCAATTGCTATTTTCATATTCCGAATTTGGGCTTTGAGAGCTTCATTCTCTTGGACCAACTTTCTTCTTTCACCTTCTGTTCCTGGGCTTGGAGATCATTGTTGAATTCCATGTTTCTCAGCTTTTCTTTCAAGGCATGAATTTCAGATTGATATGCCTTTTCCTTTTCTCCCCATGCTAATCTTTCTTGGATTTTGTCATCAAAAGCTTGCACATGAGGTCTTTTGGCAGGCCTCTCAGGTTTGGGTTCCGACTCGTTGTTAACACAAGACCTTTTCTCAAACCAAGCAGCATAGTTTGGATCCACTTCTCCCTTTGCGACATCTGGTACCTGGGTGCCATTTTTTAGATACCGGCAGCTATTCCAATCCTGTCGAACTAAAGCCTCGGGCAATGCGGCTTGTGGATACAACTCTATGACCTGAGTACTTAGATTTTCATCTTCAATCACAATCTGATACCTTCCCAATTGTCTCAAGACCCTCTGTGGTGCATACGGCTGAATACTTTTCACACCCATTAACCTCAAGTAGCCTTAAGCAGCAGTCATGTTTATGGCTTCTGTTTTCGGGAGCCATCCTATAGACCACTCAATTTGACTTTCTTTGAGAGCTTTCAAATGAGACACCCATGCTTCAAATCCTTCTGGCACATTGTAATCCTTTACCCTCTCTTCGTAACTGGTGAAGAAGTTATTTGGACTCGAGCCATAACTCATGAATCTGGGATGATGGCGAAGATGCTCGATCATCCATATTTGTAAGAGGATATTACAACCTTTAAAGAACAGGGCCCCCGGCTTTGCATAAAGTCAACGCGCAATAGATATCCGCCAGTACCAAAGGAGCAAGTGTATGGTCTTCCTTGGTAGTGAGGATCTGTGCGGTTCTAGCCATACGAATATCAACTGTCCCTTCCTCATTTGGAAAAACCGTAATCCTTAAGAACGCTACAATAAATGCAAACTAGTGATGAATTTGCCAACAACCCTTATCTTGCTTGTTGCTCAACCCCTTTTTATGTGCTTCAAAACCGGAAGAGTGCCCAAACCTGAAGTATAAGAAATGGAAAGCACAACACCCGTTGCTCACGTGACTTTTACTTGTCTGTTTACTGATATTCAGGAGGTCAATAAACTTGTGCACCGACAGAGCCCTTGGAAATATAAGCTGTTGCTACCTCAGATCCCATCCAAACTCAATGTACCCGACCATCTCCTCTAAAGTAGGGGTGATCTAAAAGTCTGAGAAGCGAAAAACATTACGGGCGGGGTCCCAGAAAGTTATCAGAGCTTTGATCAGATCGTCCCGTGGTTTAATCTCCCAGATGTCTATAAGAGCGCCTAGCTACTTTCTCACCCATTTTTGACCATCCTGATCTAAATCATTCCACCACATACGCAAATGTAAGCTTGCTCCCTAATCACTTCTGATGGATCTTGGATAATATTCATCTGTTCTTGTAGAAGGGTAGGGTTAGGGTTGATTCCAGTGGACCCATTTGAAAACAAGTTTCTAAAAAAAAAACAAAAGACCATGATCCCTTCCTTGATATGCCAATTTTAGCCAAATGGCTATTTTTGCGAATGTGGCCCCTTCCCAATTCCATACAAATTTTGAGGCCGGGGAAGGCATATTTTTTGACACTTCTCAACCTTTTCCATTCGTTTACGAAGATAGCCCTTCGACAACTAAAGAATACTCTAAGTCTATCTCGGCAAGAATGGTTTAAAACATTGCCGAAACTGAATCGGCTTATTTTGACCAAACTTCCAAATTGCATCTATTTGACCCCCCAATTTCTTTTTTTCTTTTTCAAAAACAAAGCCGGACCTTATGTAGGTTGCCTATGTATCCCACATCCGGTGAGAATCAGATCTGCGTAGTTCGGCCAGCTTTGACTTTTGGAAATAACTATTTTTGAAAAATTTGGCAGAATTTCGGGGTATTTTCAAATATCGGGCTTTAGAGCCGGGCTTTATTTATTCATCACTCTTGGTCTTTTTCTCTCTTGTTTTTTTTCTCTTTTTGATTTTTCCCTCTCCTTTTCTTTTCTTATCTAGTCGGTCAGCATGCAAGCCAAAACAAATAAATATTCACGTAGCACATAGAATACATCATGATGGTCTGTTATTTTGGGTACACCTGTCCTAGACGGACCTAACCCCTGTGTTGAGTCCCATAAGTCAAATGCACATAATGCAAACAAATGTTCCTACTAGGGATCCGGCATGAAGCTATGTTTTTCTAGGTTCAAATCCTTAGGTTTTGGTCTAGACTTGGGGTACTCGAGAAGACAACTGTGGTCGAGGAGGGGTCGACGTACTAGGAGCACTAAAGTCTGCCCGGCGTTGTCGCTTGCCTAGCCTCGCTCTATTTGGTATAATTTCTACAGAAAAAGCAGGCTACGCGAACGTATGCATCATTTTTAGAGGACTCAGGGGGGTGGCATAAGAAGGCAATTATGTACCATTCAACAATATTAAAGCGGTAAACAGATAGCATTTAGCACAAAAAGGTTCACAGAATACAGTAATATGAAAAATAAATAAAGCCAAGCAAAATCATGAAACAAGCTCGAATTCTTAAACCTTGAACCAAAGATTCTGGGTTCTTTTCCCCAGTGGAGTCGCCAGAGCTGTCACACCTCCTTTTTCTTACTACACCCCCGTAAAAGGGTATAATAAAGGGAGTTATTTCCAACTTGAAGTGACAATCAAAACAAGATTATTTTTAATTAAAATTCAGAGTCACCACTTGGGATAATTTATGGTGTCCCAAGTCACCGGTTCAAATCCCGAATCAAGGAAAGATTTGACTCTGTATACAGTCTGCGAATCAGAAATTCGAGTAAGGAATTTATTAACCCGGGAGAAGGTGTTAGGCACTCCCGAGTTTCGTAGTTCTAGCACGGTCGCTTTGATAATACTTGGCTTACTAAAATTGTTTAATTAATGATTTTAGAACCTATGCATTTACTTCTTTCACCGCTTTTAATTAAGGAAATTATCTTGAAACGGGTTATGCGTACGTATACCCATTTGTTTGACGCGTCAAAAATCATGTCACGTGAACGTATCCACAATTAATAACACTTTATTATTATTAAGAAAGTTTGGGCCGAAGTTGCGCGAACGCATACTTCAGTTTTGTTTTTTAGAAGCATAATTGTGTTACGTGGACGTATACACAATCACACTAGTATTTTAAAACGGACCTAAAGGATATTCTACGAAATATTAGTCATTTTTAATATCTAGGTTATAAAGCTAATACGAGGGCCATAAATTGTTTATATTGTCTAATATGGCACACCCCCAATATACTTTGAAAAGAAACCAATTAATTAAAGAAAGAAAATTGGAGAACCTCTGATTGCTCGAACAAAAATTTCAATCTACTGACTAATTAGAAAACCTTGAATTACGGGGATATTTAACCCAGGAATCTAATTCACAGCTGCTTTCAAACTTGGCCCAATGAGCCCAATAACTTGCGGAACCCAGAAGTTGCTGAAGCTACTGATGGACTAAAATGAACCCAAAGAAAGCCCCATTCTTCAATGCAAATGACTGGCGCTGAGACTCAGGATCGAGTCCCTGCAAGGGCATGAAACATCATGTGCGCATAATTAATATTATTACCATGAAGCGTATATAGATTTTCGATTGGCCTTCTAATTTAATAACTACTCCAACAAGGACGAACGTATAAGCATTTTGAAACCTCAGGATTAAGCAAATATCAAGTAATCATACTCAACTCAGGTTTTGGAACTATCTTTCAAAAATAGACAATCATGCTATTTGAGGCATTGCTCGAGACCTGTGAATGAGAAATGTCAATCCTATAGGCTAATCTAAGAAACAATAAGAATTTGAATTGCACTCTTAAATTAAATGGACTCTTCAAACCTCACAATATAAATTAGTATGATTCCACAACCATCACTTAGCATTTAACCAAAAAAAAAAAAACTTAACACAAACCTCTCAAAACCAGAACCAAACAGGCACTTAAACTATGTTTCAAATCATACAGGGGAGGGGCCAATCTTGGCATGTTTACTAGAAAATAGCTTCAGTGAAATCCTAATTGGAATTAACATATACTTAAGCCCACGATTATAGGAGCAATACCAAGGAGTTTCAGCCAATTTGGTTGCAAGTCACAGTCCATATTTAATACATACTTTAAGGTCCAAAACAATTTCAACCCAATTGCATCCCTAGGAGCTTCTATTCTGTTACTGCAAGATTCCCTAACTTAGTTTCCCCAAATTACCCCTGAAACCCTTACTTTTTACCTTCCCCTGAAAATCAACCCAGGTCAAGTTGACCCAAATTCAATTGGTGGGTCTCAGTTTGCAAACTTTGGGCCAGACCCTTTTTCTTTTTAGCCCATTTTGACTCGAGGTCTCACAGAGGAATTCAAAGAAAAGACGAGGAAGAAGACGAACAGAAATCCAAAGACTTTAAAAGCCAAAATATCAAAGATAAACCAGATAAACTAATATTCGATCGCAGAAACACTAATTAGATTAACCCAAAAAAAAATGCAAAATATTGAAGTATCGGAGAAAAAAGAAAAGAAAAGAAAAATCAAAACATGCACAAAGAACAGGAGAAATGTGAAAAAGAAATTCATATGAAAGTTAAAATTCAGAAATAAGACACAATACCTAAACATAGCCCGGACCATAAGAACTTCAAATCTTCAAAATTTTCTGGTCGAGTCTGACATTAATCAGGTGTTCTTATCAAGAACACATGAATAACATCGAACTAGACCCAAACTTTACTAAAATCTCGAGTTTGAATTTGTTTGGAGTTTTAGGGCTCGAACTGGCTTCAACATTCGACGAGTTTGGCTATGATTCGAGGGTAACTGGCCTGGGATTTAGGAAAAGGGAGTCAAGGGGGCTCTAGGTTGTTCATTTGGTGAGGATTGGTGGTGGCACCGTCGGACACGGCGGAGGAATCCATGACGATGGCTAGGGTTTGGCGATTTTGGGGGATTCCGATAGGATTCGAAGGGGATTATTGGTGTCATGGGCATACGGAGGAGGAGAGGAAGAGCTGGTGTGATTTTGGGGTTCATTGGATGCCCGCCGCTGCTGTAGGCGATTTCCGGAGGGAGGTAGGCGGCGGTGGAAGGTGGGGGTTAGGGATGGTCTTGTGAGAGGTGAGAGAGACGAGGGGGGAGGGGGTTCTAGGGGGCGGGGTCTGTTTGGACACTTAAATATTAAACGACCCAAGCTTCAGGACCGTCCGATCAAGAAACCTCAACAGTCCATATCTAAAGTAAATGAAACGACGTCGTTTGGTCGTCCAAAAAGGCTGGGTCGGGTAATGGGCGAGTGTGGGCTTGGACCAGGGGTGGTTTGGTGGGTTTAAGGGTTAATTGATTGGGCTAAGCCAAATTGGCCCAACAGCCTTTTCCCAATTCTTTTTTTTTTTAAAACTATTCTTTTTTTTCTTTTCGAAATTAAACTAAAACCCTAAATTAATTCTAAAAATTAAATTAACCTACCGAATCATATTAAAATCTAATTAATAATCAACACCATTAATCAAATACCAATTTAAAGAAAATTCGCAAAATTCAAAGCTACAAATTAAACAAAGCAAAAATAACTCAATTTTTATGATTTTTTGTATTTTTTGTAAAATCCTAATTACTAATTAATTTAAAAATGTGTAAAATTAAATTTTAAATGCAAATGCAATATTTTTGTATTTTTGTGAATTGTGTTGAATTAAAAATGCACACAGAAATGCAAATAAACGTGGGAATTGTGTAATTAATTCCAAAAAATTAAATAATAAAAAGAAAAATCCTAAATCTAAGGATTCTGTAGGAGTAAATCATGCGAGGCAAAAATCATGTGCTCACAGGTACCAAACATTCTTAGGAAATATGCGAGAGTCTTTTGGAGTCCAGGGGTAACAACAAGCATCTCAGGTACCTGCTGCCCAACAGGAGCTACTGGTGTCTCCTTCCCTGCTTCTCTAGAAGATGTTCTAGCTATAGTATGTGCCCCTCCTCAGCCTCAGCCTCGGCCTCTACCTCGGCTCCGGCCTTTCACGACTCTAGTAGGGGATGCAAGTGTCTACTCATCTGATCTTGTAGTGCGTGTGCTCACGATCTTTGAGAGAATAGAAATACAAAAGCTCAAGCTCTGAAATGAATAAATCTACATGTAAAGGAATGAAAGAAGTGAAATTTTCTAATAATTTCGTAGCCTCTAGAAGATAAGTACAGACGTCTCCATACTAATACGTATGAATCTACTAAAATTTCTCATGAATCATAGAATCTAGAGCTCTGATACCAACTTTTCACGATCCAAAATCCTATATAGGAGCCGTGATGGAACCTAGTTTCTAAAACTAGGTAAGCCTAACCCTTTAACATCTATTTAAAATAGTAAAACATGATATGACACAACAAAGTTTAATATAAATGCGGAAAAAGAGTAATACAGTCCACAACGACAATACTCAACAAAACTCTCCAGATCTAGGTAATACATAGTCACGAGCTCTTTCTGAATACAAGAGAATATCTCTAAATTCAGTACTATTTAAAATACATAAATAATATAAATGAAACAAGATAGTGACTCCCACGTTTGCGGTCGGATCATGTAGGGATACCTTATCGTCTCTGGTGTACCAATAGCCTCACTACTCCTCAGCGCGATCTGAAGTACCTGGATTGGTAAAAAAAAATATGCTGAAGCGTAGTATGAGTGCACCACAATCGGTACCCAATGAGTACCAAGACTAATCTCGATGGAGTAGTGACGAGTTTCAAGACGTTTGACACTCAAGACTAACCTCGATGGAGTAGTGACGAGTTTCAAGGCATTTGACACTCACTAGACAAAAACCCGTGCAGTGAATATATCAAAGAATAATGACAATTGAAATATAACTGAAAACAGTAATCATAATCCCTTAGAACATGTAATAACAACTCAGCGTAGTAAAACCCATCTTTGATCAAGAAACATCAAATAGAGGTAAGGCATATGATAAAATGTCAAATACAACCATTAACTCAGGTTAATGCAAAATGTAAGCTTTCAGATTCAATTATGAGAACAAAATATTAACACCATCTCAACATAATCACAACACGAGGAAGACACCCTAAAATATTACATAACATCATCAAAATGCCACCCTTATTATGCCGCATTTGCATATATCAATGGTATGGAACTCTTATTTTTCCAATGCATATAGCCACCCTTATTTCGACATGTGGTCAATCCGACATAATGCCACACTTATTTCACCTCACGCACACAATAATAGATATAATTACACAGCAAAAAACCTCATGACGACACCCCCAATCAATCCGCTCAGTATGTCTACTAGTGCCAGGTACCAGAAAAATTATAATGCCAAGTTCCACAATATCAAAACAATGGTACCAAATTTTCCTCAAAGTATAAGTTCATAACTTTCAACAACCGTGCACGACGACATAACAAATAATCATAGATGGACAAAGTGTTTCAATAAACAAAGCATGACTATGGCTAAATCAAAGAAATGATCATGATCAAATAGTCATAAAGTGATATCACAAGTTTCATATAAAGTTCATTATCAAATTAAGGCATATTAATAGCCTACGGTCTATTCCGGTCAAAACCACACATAGTACGTGTATAAACACTCGTCACATCATGTACACATCTCTTATCACATGATAGAAATAAAAAATTAGGATTAGAACCTAAGAGTTATATTCCTCTCCCCCCCACAAGATTAGGCAAGATACTTATCTCAAATGAACCAAATCAGTACTCAAAAAAGTTCTTTCCCTTGTAAATCAACCTCCACACAGCTCGAATCTAGCCAAAATAATTTAATATCATAAATAAAAGTCATAGGAAACGATTCCGAATAATAAAGATTCGATCTTAATTAAAATAAAAAAGGTCAACTCAAAAATTCAACCCTCGATATGCACCCCGGAACCCGACCAAATCATAAATTCTAAACACACATTCCAACCTCAAATCGACCTTCAAATCACTAACTCTCACTCTAAAAAATTATAGAAAACAATTTCCCAAAATTTCACCTTAAATTCTCATAAATTAGGTATAATAATCTATGGGTAATCAATATTCTAACACCAAAAGCGAGTGAAGATCACTTACCCCTTCAATAAAATCAGTCTTATCCGAGCTCCACAACTCCAAATGTGGGAGAAATAACAAAAACCCTTCTAATATAAACCTACCCAACAAAATTGGACTTCAAGTCTACTTAGTCGTACCTGTGATGCCGCAACTACAGAAAAACCATCGCATATGCAAAAATGACTAACTTTTCGTTTAGCCGCTTTTATGTGCCCTAAGCCGCTTCTAAAAAAAACCACGCACCTGCATGCGCACCTGTGTACCATGGCCCGCATATCTGGAGGTTCTCTGCCAGCCTCGTCCTTCGCACCTGCACTCAAATGGCCACTTGCAGTGATGCATCTGTTGCCAAGCCCCCTGCAGATGCAAAAACACTGGAAGCTCACAGTTTTCAGTAATGCCAACAAATCCCAAAATGGTCCAAACTCAATCCGAAACAACCCCGGGGCCTCCAGGACCTTTCCCATAATTCCTACTAATCCGAAAACATAATATGGACATACTTGAAGCCTTAAATCACACCAAACAATATCAAAAACACAAAGCGTACCTCAATTCAACCCTAAGGGAACTAATAAACTTTCCAAATTCGAAACTTATATCGAACAAGTCTAAACAATTCGTAGTGACCTCCAATTCTGCATGCAAATCCCAAATGACACAATAGACCCATTTCAACTCTCGGAGCTAAAATACAAACCGTATACCATCAAAGTCAACTCCCGGTGAAACCTATTAACCTTCCTAACCTTCAACTTTTAAACTTTTTCCAAAAAACCATGTGAGCCTAAGGTCCTCCATATCCATATTCGGGCATACATATACATCCAAAATCACTATACAAAGCTATATGAACCATCAAAATACTATTTTGGAGTCGTCTACACAAAGTCAAACTTCGGTAAACTCTTAGAACTTAAGCTTCTAACCTTGGGACTAAGTGTCCCAATTTACTCCAAAGCCTACCAAAACCAAACCAAGCAAACCAAAAATTCATGTAATCACAAATACATATAAGAAAGGCATTAAATAGGGGAAACGAGGCCAAAATACTCAAAACAACTAGTCGAATCGTTACAAGTCAAAAAGTGTCTCCATACTGATAATGGGGGTGGGTACACTTCAAGGGAGTTTAAGGAGTATTTTTGAGCCATAGGACCAGACATGGAAAGATAGTTTAAGGAAACCAAAAACATAATAGTAACTGAGAGGATGGATCGAACTATTATTGAGAAGGTAAGAAGCATGCTTAAATGGCTGAATTGTCTAAGTAATTCTAGGGTGAAGTAGTTCAGACAGACCATTACCTGATCAATCGTAGTCCCAAAGTTCCATTGAAGTTTGATCCTAGAGAGAGTTTAGACCAACAAGGAGGTGTCTTACTCGCATTTGAAGGTGTTTGGTTGCAAAGCTTTTGCATATGTACCAAAAGAGTAGAGAACAAATTTGGATGGTAAATTTGTTCCATGCATATTCATTGGATATGGAGATAAAGAGTTTGGGTATAAATTTTGAGATCCGGTAAAAAAAAAGGTCATCAAGAACAGATTATATATGTTACACCCCATTTGTTTTCGTACATGAGAGTACGTCATAAGTCAATTGATGTAAGCTCAGAAATAAGATTATATTCGGAAGCCAATAAAGTAAGTTAATCATGTTACCTTGGAGGTTACAAATATTTAACATCTTGAATAACGATTACCAAGAGGGTTAGAAAGCTTAGAAGCAAAATAAATTGAAGAAAATAAGTTTCATCGAAAGTCGACAAGTTTGAAATATTATAACATGTACTTTGGGGCGAGACTAGGGTTATTAACATTATAAGGAGGTATTATATGAGTTATTTTAGTCGTATGGTAGTCATTTTCGATGTTTTGAAGGCAAGCAAGTTGTGGAACAAAAGTTGGCAAAGGTCATCACAAGTTACATTCATAAATATGCTAAAAAATAGGTCAAATGTAGCTAAGATTTTGTCCAAATATACTTGAAATTATGGGGTGATCTACCAATGAAATTGAATATCTACGAGTCTGGTATCTAACAAATTAAACTATTTGTCGATACGATATCGGAGTAGAGAGATATTTACGATTTTGCGAGTGCTCGCAAGCAGCTCCCAATAGGACTCACTTAGGCGGTAGTCGACCTACTTCACTTTATAAACGATTTGGACGCCTATTTTTAACTTATTTTCAACTCAAATTTGTCTCCAAACTTATGGTAACCCTTCTAAGTAGATACCACAAGGGTTTGAAGTGATTCCAAAGTGATTACACCATATTTCAAAACTTAGTTCTAGTGATGAACAACACCTCTTTGAGGTTGTGTTGTCATTGAGGATTGTTGTGGGTTGTGTTTTTCTGAAATTCCAAGTTATTGCTACTGGCTAAGTTGAGTATAATATCCTACTAATTGTGCTTAAGCTTTCTTATATGTTGGTTAAGTTGTCAGGATGATAAACTACAAGATAATGCTTGGATTAGCTTAAGTCACTTCTATGGTGTTGTATTGCCATTGAGGGTTGTTGTAAGTTGAATATAACTTGGATTTTGACTTGAAGTTACTGTAGTAGGTATGTATTTTGTGTTCTTGCATGTTCTTAAGGTTATCTTGATGTTGATTAAGTTTAATGGATGGAGTATACATGAACTAGTGAATAAAATTACTAATTGAAGATAGTTAGAGTTGTGGATTGTTTCCTTTTTATAAATATATGGTATAAGGATGGAATCATTAATGAATTCATTATCATGTTACGGATCCCATTAAGTTAATGTAAGAAGTCTATAAGGGGTGATATGGGTGATACGGATTCCAATCGGAACTTGCCGGTCGTCATGAATTAGTTGTGACTTGCTGTTGTTATATGGTGTCTTGTTATTGATATTTATATGTTGATGAATTCTCTGGTTGTTGTGGTTGGTATATGGTATTGGACGATACCCTTGTTACAAAGGAAATGTTGCCCAAATTTACGTAAATGAGCTACTAGCTTATGTTATAGACTCAACCTTTGCTCAACACTGATTTTGAATTTCCTTATACTATGAAAGATTGAGTTGATTTGTTTGAAGAGTTTCGTGGAAGGTATTAATAACTCAACATGTTTAAGGTATGTTAAGGCATTCACTTCTTTCTTTTCACATGATCCAAAGTGAAATGAATACACTATTTCATAACGGATCTACTCTTAGCAACTACGATTGTCCATGTTGTTCTTTCCTTATAAAGTTATTCTAAGCAAGTGTGTATGATCCTTGAATCCTACTGAGGTTTATATTAAGGGTATGGATATCCATAATGTTAATCAAAGGTGCAACGACCTTAAGTCACTCCGAAAGGTTTAGAACGTGATTCCTTGAGTCTAGCATGCATTATATATAGTATCTATTTTACTCTACCGAGCCGCGCTATAATAAGTCGGGTATGGAACCTATTGTGAAACCACTGATTAGTTGAGTTTATTGAGCTCCATGTGGCCATGCACGATTTTACCGAGCCTTATGATGGCTGGGTACGTTTTTACCGGGTCCTCTTTGAGGCCGGGTACAATATGATGATGGCGATGCCCATAGAGGTTTATATTTTAATATATATATATATATATATATATATATATATATATATATATATATATATATTATGCATTTCATGTTAGTATCCCCGAGAGACACTCAGATGTTATAGGTTGTATCTCCTCTATCTCTCTTTACATTACTGTTCTTGTTTATGCTTCCCTGCCTTTCATACTCGGAATTTTATTCGTACTGACATCCCTTTTGCCCGGGGACATTGTGTTTCATGCTTTCAGGTCTTGATAGACAGGTTGACATTCCTCATAGTAGGCTATCAGCTCAGCGGAAGGTATTGGTGCACTCCACTTGCTCTGGAGTTGCCTATTTGGTCAGTATGATTTGGATATGTACTGATCAGTATGGTGGGGCCCTATCCCGACCTTTATGATGTGTATGTACTCTTAGAGGCTTGCAGATAGATGTCATGTATATGAATGATTGTATGGCCTTATCGGCCTATGTTAAGTATATGAGTGTTTATTTTGGGTCTTATAGGACCGTATGCCCCATGTAAAAGTTTGTATTACATCTTGGGTCATCCTATGTCATGTATTCCCGTATGTTTTATTCTGGTTATATCATGATGGACCTTTCGACCCATTTACCCATTATGGTATGATAAGAAAGATACATTATATTGGTACTCAGTTGGATATAGAAGCGGGTGCATATTACGGCCCTCCGATTTAGGTTGTGACAAAAGTGGTATCAGAGCAGTTCTGTCCTAGGAAGTCTACAAGTCTTTTCTAGTAGATTCTTTTTTATGGGTATGTTGTGCACCCACTTATAAGCAGGAGGCTACATGGCTTTTAGGATTGTCACTCTTTCTTCTTACTCCAGATTGTGTGGTAGAGCTCAGTTGTAAGAACTCAATTTCCTAAACTCTATCTTCTTCATAATACGACGATGCCTATATCCAAAAATACAGTTTGTAAGAGATTGAATGTTTCTATAGAAGGGTTGAGTAAGGGGAACTCGATTTTTCATGATGCTTATGACGAGTAAATATAAGTTCTTCATTAAATCATGTGTGTAATAAGACATGTAAGCCTCTTGATAAGGAGCCTTAAGGTTTATCTATCCACCTCTATGGGGAAAGGCAATGAGAGATTCAAAAGATAGATACAAGTTTGAACAAGTAAAAGAAACAAGATGAAGAAGGGTACGAAGTGCCCAATTAATGAAGATTATCAATATTTACAATTCAGGAAGAGGAATATAAGCCTTATGAGTTACTTTCAACAATAATAGAGATCTATACAATTGGCCACACCCATCTCAGTTATGCCCTATGGGAATTGACAAATATATTTTAAGAGAAGAAGGGGATAGAAAGATCCAATTGGCGTTAGAGTAACCCAAAATGGTAGATGGATTATTATCATTAACTAACATTTCCGAAGGATATTGCAAATGTGGTAATAGTTCTCCTTGTGAGACACCCCGATGGTAGATATGAATACTAGAATGTCTGGAAAAATTTAGAAGATTGGCACTGGGATTCTAGAAGGGATAATATTTACCTTTGTATGGCTCCCGTTCCTACTAAAGAGAGAATGCTAGGTGACTGGAAGAGCCAGTGATATGAAGCAAGGGGAGCTAAAAGTGAAAGAATATTTTGTTGAAGTTATCATAATAAAGTGATAGACAAAAATATTAGCCGGAGAATAAGAAGAGAGTTATTGAAGCATTATGAGTAAGATGCGATAAATGGATGATAACAGCAAATCAAAATATGACAGAATGATAGAGTCTATAGTCAAGTGAAGGAAAAGACAAGAAGTGACAAGCCTTGAGACAATAAAAGAGTATAGGCCAAAGGTTATATCCTCATTCGAGAATTGAGTTGGTGACTCGAATATGATTACCAGATCCCCGTAACAATAGAATTTATTATGGGATAGTAAACAAGATAAAACAAACAAACATGAATTAGAGATCGAAGGAATTGGTAATAGTCGGCATCGTGAGAATTTCAGAGATCAACCTTTAAAGGTCATCTAGGAAGACGATTTCCTAAAGCAAGCACTCTGAGAAATGTTAATCTTAAGGGACTAAGTGTGCTAGTTATACCAGGTGTCACCTTCGTGCGTAAGAAATTCAGTTATCCCTGGTACAGAAGGGTTACCATAAGGCGATTAAGGGTCATTAATGATGTGAAAAGACGCCAAAGATGAAGAGGTAAAACATCTATAAGTAGATCTTCGTAGAACTAAGTCTTATTACTCTCCCAAAGGGGGAAATATGGTGTGATATGGTATTAAGTTGGAGTTATTGGTTTAGGTAACTATGGAATAATAAAGGAAGAATGTGGTAGAAAGGCAAAAGGAATGAGATTGCATTTAAATGATAAAAGAATAAAGTTTAGGCCTTTGATTGAGTAATGGTTTAAAGAGAATGGATTTCATGAATTGCATGGTATTAGAATACCCCCATAAGATGAATTATGGTTGGATAGTATGAAATACGGTTATTGAAGCATAGTATCATCCCTAAGTGGATTAAGAAAATCACTTAAAATGTTCCCCGATGAGACATGATCCCCAGTGACAATGTATTACGTAAGAGGTTTTAAGTTATGAATGGTAGATTAAGATCAACATTAAGCTGGATCAATGATGGATGGATAAAAGTTAAAAAGTATGAGAGGAGATTAGGTTGTCACTCTTAAGATGAAAAATAATGAGGAAGTATTAATAAAATTAGATTTATACATACAGGATAAGCGGTGGGAGAGTAAACTGTATTTGGGTGGCAGACCTCGATAATAATAAACCAAAGTAAGAGTTATGGTATTGTATGACCTACCTAGTTGTAGTAAATCCATAAGCATAGATAAATGAGGCTATGAAACAAGATATAGAAAAATTCGTAAGTTCGACAAAGTATCGAGCGAAGAAATTTAGTACACTTATAGATTCCTAGAGGGACAACTTGTCATAGTACTATATATGTTCACAAAGTGAGGCCTGGAGATTGGATAAAAGCTGGGTGGGAAAGGAGAGAAGAGTCACATAGGCATACATACATGGTCAGAATCGTACATGCTGTATGAAAGAAGGTAGAAATAGTTATGAGATTGGAAGAATTTCGACCACAAGTCGTGGTGTGAGAAATATGCCCGAAGGGGGGAATAACCTAGCCTTAGGATTTATTTGCCAAACAGCTCCCTGATGGCAAAAAAATATAAAAGTATTTGTAAAAGCTATTACTTGAGAGACAGATAATTGCATCAGTCAACATTCGAGGACAAATGTTCTAAAGGGGGGAATAATGTTACACCCCATTTGTTTTCGTACATGAGAGTATGTCGTAAGTCAATTGATGTAAGCTTAGAAATAAGATTATATTTGGAAGCAAATAAAGTAAGTTAATCATGTTACCTTGGAGGTTACAAATATTTAAGATCTTGAATAACGAGTACCAAGAGGGTTGGAAAGCTTAGAAGCTAAACAAATTGAAGAAAATAAGTTTCGTCGAAAGTCGACAAGTTTGGAATATTATAACATGTACTTTGAGGCAAGACTAGGGTTATTAAAATTATAAGGAGGTTATTCTATGAGTTATTTTAGACGTATGATAGTCATTTTCTATGTTTTGAAGGCAAGCAAGTTGTGAAACAATAGTTGGCAAAGGTTATCACAAGTTAAATTCATAAATATGCTAAAAATTAGGTCAAATGTAGCTAAGCTTTGCTCCAAAAATACTTGAAATTGTGGGGTGATCCACCTACTAAATTGAAGATCTACGAGTCTAGTTTCTAATGCATTAAACTGTTTGTCGATACAATATTAGAGTAGAGAGATATTTGTGAATTTTGAGAGACCACGCAAGCAGCTCAAAATAGGACCCACTTAGGCGGTGGTCGACCTACTTCACTTTATAAACGATTTGGACACCTATTTTTAACTCATTTTCAACTAAACTTCGTCTCCAAACTTTTTCTAACCCTTCTAAGTAGATACCACAAGGGTCTGAAGTGATTCCAAAGTGATTACACAATATTTCAACATCAAAACTTAGTTCTAGTGATGAAAAACACCTATTTGAGGTTGTGTTGTCATTGAGGATTGTTGTGGGTTGTATTTTGCTGAAATTACAAGTTATTGCTATTGGCTAAGGTGAGTATAACAGCCTACTAATTGTGCTTAAGCTTTCTTGTATGTTGGTTAAGTTATTAGGATGATAAACTACAAGATAATACTTGGATTAGCTTAAGTCACTTCTATAATGTTGTATTGCCATTGAGGGTTGTTGTAAGCTGAATATAAGTTGGATTTCGACTTGAAGTTACTGTAGGAGGTATGTTTATTGTGTTCTTGTATGTGCTTAAGGTTATCTTGATGTTGATTAAGTTAAATGGATGGAGTAGACATGAACTAGTGAATAAAGTTACTAATTGAAGATAGTTGGAGTTGTGGATTGTTTCCTTTGTTATAAATATATGGTATAAGGATGGAATCATTAATGAATGACTTCATTATCATGTTAATAATACTTTATGTTAATGTAAGAAGTCTATAAGAGGTGATATGGGTGATACAGATTCCAATCGGAGCTTGCCTCTCGTCATAAAGTAGTTGTGACTTTCTGTAGTTATATGGTGTCTTGTTATTGATATTTACATGTTTATGAATTCTCTGGTTGTTGTGGTTGGTATATGGTAATGGATGAGGCCCTTGTTATAGGGGAGATTCTGCCCAAATTTATGTAAATGAGCTATTAGCTTATGTTATAGACTCAGCCTTTGCTCAACACTGATTTTGAATTCCTTATACTCTGATAGATTGAGTTGACTTGTTTGAAGAGTTTCTTAAAAGGTATTAAGGACTCAACTGGTTTAAGGTATGTTAAGGCATTTACTTCTCTTTTTTTACATGATCCAAAGTGAAATGAATACGCTATTTCATAATGGATATACTCCTAGCAACTACAGTTTTCCATGTTGTTCTTTCCTTATTAAGTTATTCTAAGCAAGCGTGTATGATCCTTGAATCCTACTAAGGTTCATATTGAGGGTACGGATGTCCATAATGTTAATCAAAGGTGCAACGACTTTAAGTCACTCCGAAAGGTTTAAAGCATGATTCCATGAGTCTAGCATGCATTGTATATGGTATTTATTTTACTCTACCGAACCTTGCTATAGTCAGTATGGTATGGCACCATTGTGAAACCACTGATCAGTTGGGTTTACCGAGCTCCACGTGGCTGGGCACAATTCTACCGAGCCTTATTATGGCTGGGTTTGTTTTTACCGAGTCCTCTTTGAAGCTACAATATGATGATTATGATGCCCATAAAGGCATTTCTTTTTAAAGTTTATGCATATATATATGTATTATGCATTTCATATCAGTAGCCTCCATAGGCACTTAGATGTTACAGGTTGTATCCCCTCTATCTCTCTTTACATTACTGTTCTTGTTTATGCTTTCCTGCCTTACATACTCGGTACTTTATTTGCCTGGGGACACTGCGTTTCTTGCATGCAGGTCTCGATAGATAGGTTTACATTCCTCCTATTAGTCTATTAGATCAACAGAAGGTATTAGTGCACTCCACTTGCTCTGGAATTGCCTATTTGGTCAATATAATTTGGATATGTACTGATTGGTATGGTGGGGCCCTGTCCTGGCCTTTATGATGTGCATGTACTCTTAGAGGCTTGTAGACAGATGTCATGTGTATGAAAGATTGTATAGACTTATTGGCCTATGTTCAATGTATGAGTGTTCATTTTGGGTCTTATAGGACCGTATTCCCCATGTATAATTTTGTATTACATCTTAGGTCATCCTATGTCAAGTATTCCCTTATGTTTTATTCTGGTTATATCATGACGGCCCTTCCAACCCATTTACCTATGATGGTATGATAAGAAAGATATATTACATTGTTACTCAGTTGGATAAAGTAGCGGGTGCCCGTTGCGGCTCTCCAATTTGGGTCGTGACAATAATATTTTGAGAATATGAAGTTGGAAGTGCTGATGATCTATCAGAGAAGGTCAAGAAAGAGAAAGGTATAGTCCCTAACCTTATTACCATTCCTTCTACTTCTAACCATCCCACAAGTACAAAAAGTACGAACGACAAGGTTTTCAAGCAGGGAGAGAAATTTGATGAGGCTTTGAGAAAGGGAAGCAAATTAATAATTATGTCGAGGAAGTGGAATACCTTACTCGGGAGAAAAGAACAATCTAAACCTTTGAGGAGATTAGAAAGGAAAAAGGTACAGTCATCCAAATATCCTTGCTCAGAGTATATCCTTATTAATGATGAAGAGGATCCAATAATTCTTAAGGAGGTGTTATCCAATCCAAAATTGGACAAATGAATAAAAGTCATGCAAGTAGAGAAGGAAACTCTAAAGGAAAATTGGACGTAGAAGCTTGTCGAACTTCTAATGGTAATGAATTGCTCAAGTGCAAGCGAGTCTTTAAACTTAAGAAATATGGAAATGGCAAGCTGGCCAGGTACAAAATTTGATTCATGGTAAAAATCTTTAAATACAAGAAATGTATTGATTTTAAGAAAAATAAATTTATTAAAATAGCTTCTACTCAAATAATTTTGCGCTTAGCAACTAGCCTAGATCTTGATGTGGAGCAGTTGGCTGTGAAAACTATATTTCTTCACAGAGACTTGGAAGTTGATATTTATATGGAGCATCCAAAAGAATTTGAAGTAGCCAAAAAAATATATTGATGTGAAAATTGAATAATAATACCTATGGATTGATGCAGGCACAAAAGCAGTGGTGCATGAAGTATGACTCACTCATAAAAAGTCAAACGTACACAAAGATCTTTTCAAATCCATGTGTATACTTCAAAGAATTTTTTGACAAAAACTTTATTATTTTATTGTTGTATATGGTTGATATATTGATTGTAGGATACAGCAAATAGTTGATTGCAAGTTTAAAAGAGATTTTCCTAAATCATTCGACATGAAAGACTTGGGACTTGGGCCTAGCACAACAAGATGATGATTATTCGGGAACGGACAAGCAGGAAGTTGTTACTATAGTAGGAGATGTACATTAAATGTGTACTAGAATGCTTCAATATGAAGAGTGTTAGGTCCATTAGTTCACTTCTTTCTAGTCATCTATAAAAGAGCAAGAATATGTATCTTACAACAAATCAAGATAAAGAGAGCATGGATAGAGTTCCTTATTCTTTAGTAGTTGAAAGCCCAATGTATATAATGGTATGCTTAGGTTTGTTATTGCTCATGCAGTTGGTGTTGTTAGAAAGTTTCTTGAAAATTTTGAAAAAGAACATCGGGAAGCAGTCAAGTCGATACGCAGGTAGCTGAAAGACACTATAGGAGACTACTTGTATTTTGGAGGATCGAACCCAACCTTGAACGGTTACACAAATGCTTATATGGCAGGTGATCTTGACAATAAAAATCTATTATTGGATGCCTGTTCATATTTTTAGGGGGAGCTATATCATGATAGTCGAAAATACAGTATTATTTCACACTCTATACAACTTAAGCAGAGTATATTGCTACTATTGAAGTTGTCAAAAAGATGATATGATTGAAGTGATTATTTCAAGATCTTGGATTGTATTAGAAGGAGTATATCGTCTAATGTGACAATCAAAGTGCAATCGATTTGAGCAAGAAGGTCATGTACCATGTAAGAAATAAGCATATCGACATACATTATCACTAGATTTGAGAAAAGATAGAGGACATATCTATATAGGTTTAAGAAGATCCTTTCAAGTGAGAATCCTTCAAATATGCTGACCGAGGTGATACAAAGAACTTGTCGGCAAGAACTCAAATTAGGAATAGGTACGACCTCCTTCAGGTGAATGGGGATTGGATGAGAATATTTGTAGGGTACATTCCATATAATATAGGCATATGAATAAAATAGGCTTGAGCATATTGGCCAAAGACTTTGATTTCATTGCTTCTTGGGGGAAATGAAAGAAGTTTGTGTTGGAGGATTTTTGGGCTTTTCTCTTTTGCTTTAATTTTGAGCTTGGAGACCAAATGATGTTTCATTTTGTTCATTTCCAAACACTAAGAGCAAAAAGAGTGTAAAGCATCAAAAATAGGGTGTGAGAAAATAGCCTGTGAAAAAAATAGAGAGTGTAAATAATATTATAGTAAGGTAAAAATATAAAAATAAGGTTATTTCTTTGAGTAGCGGACGTGGAAGTTAGGCTGGATTCACAAGTCATCCCCAAGAAAGGGAGCTTTAATAACCTCTGGTTTATAATTTCAAGTAATGGAGAGATAGACGAAGATGTCACACATCGGATTGTAGTTGGGTAGATGAAATAAAGGCTCACTTCTGGGGTTACGTGTGATAAGAAAGTGCCACCAAGACTTAAGGTTAGTTTTACAGAATGGTGGTAAGACTGACTATCTTTTATTGGGAAGAGTGTTGTCCTGTCAAGAATGCTCATGTCCAAAAGATGAAAGTAGCAAAAATAAGGATGCTGAGATAGATGTATAGATATACCAAGAGAGATAAGATTAGGAATTAAGATATCTGGAACAAGGTGGTAATGGCCCATGTGGAGGATAAGACGAGGGAAGTAAGGCTAAGATGATGCGGGCATGTGAAGAGGGGCTGCATAGATGTCCCTGTGAGGAGGTATGAGAGGTTTGCTATGGTGGGACTGAGGAGATGTAGAGGTTGGACTAAGAAGTTGTCACGACCCGAGTTCGCCCTACGTGAACATGTCGTGACGGAACCTAGTCCCTACGAATAGGTAAGCCTAACAATGCGGAATACAAACCAAAATTTGCGGAAAAAAAAAATAAAACTGAACTGGTGAAATAAATCAGTGTTTAAGGTGCCGCCTGGCACATATAACAACAAGTCTCGAAGCTAACAAATATTCCCAAAACCCGAAATCTCACAAATCACAAGCTAAGGGATACATAAGAGGCTATGACTCAAGAATATCTATACAAAGGAGAAATACTAAGAGAACTATACTTATTATAGAAAGCATGGAAAGGGACTCCTAGGCCTGCGGACGTAGCAGATATACCTCGAAGCCTCTACCGATACGCCTCCTTCCAAGGCTGACAGAACTGAATGGGAGTACCTGTACCTGCACAACAAAAGTGTGCAGAAGAGTAGCATGAGCACACCACAGCGGTGCCCAGTAAGTATCAAGACTAACCTCGGTGGAGTAGTGACAAGGAACAGTAAAGACACCTACCGGTCAATAAACAGTATAATCATAGGAATAACAGAAATGATATAATAATATGTAATGACTACACGAAATATCCAATAATGCTACAATTCAAAATAAGGGAAACGAACAACAAGTAACAACGAGAATATAATAAACGATGCTACGAAATGACTGTAGAATCACAATCCAAATCTTAAGGTCAAGACACAGCAAAGGAAACTAGTCGACAACTCATATCCTCCAATGATGTTCACATAAGGTCTTATCCAACTCTTACCACATTTTTACCAAGTCTCGAACGTATCATAACTCACGAAAGCCCAGCATTTGAAATATAACACCTGGCATCTTGTGCCCCATAAATTTCAAGGTCATGCTGATAACTAATTATTAACTAGAGCCACTCTCACATATATAATGGGTAAACGATGGCGTATGCCCACCCTTAGCAAATCGGAAGTTATTCACCTCTAACGGGGAGTGTCCGACTACATGTATGCTTGTGCAAGTGTGTTTAACAAGAACTCTATCAACTAGTAAGTATAAGAAATGAAATGGCAAGCACCCGAAATATTTGCACACGGATAGAATCAACAAAAAAATCAACTCAGGACAAAATGATTTTAATAGGGGATCTCCTAGGATATCGTCCTGTAGTCCCAAATATAAATATGTGTGATAGGGATCTCTTGGTATCCCGAGGATCTATTGGTATTCTCAATATATGTACTAGGGATCTCTTGGTATCCCGAGGATCTATTGGTATTCTCAATATATGTACTAGGGATCTCTTGGTATCCCGAGGATCTCTTAGTATCCTCAATATATATGCTTGGGATCTCTTGGTATCCCGCATTACAGTACAATCAACATGAACGTAGCTGTGCACGACATCACCTTTCGTGCCTTATCACTCTTCCTCACCCAAATAATAGAACAACAACATCCCAGCAAAGGAGTTAACAATAAAAGGCAATAACATCCCGGCAAGGGAATCCACAATAGAAACAATAATGTCCCGGCAAGGGAACCAACAATATATAAGAAGGGTCACGGAAAACCAAGAAGCATGATAACCTCAACAAATAACAAGACATAATAAGAGTGTGATAGCTACACCGGTGACCACAACAATTGGACATGTAGCCTATTTTCACGAAGTCACAGAGGAAATTACAATCAAGGATTTTCCAGACAATAAGAAAGTTAACGTGAATCAAATAATTCCAATTAGGACATGTAGAGGTGAAACCAATAATAGGGAACTCAATCGTATTAAGAAACAACTTCATGTTCGATGATTTCAAGAATCTAAGAACCTAAAAGGGATAATTTTCTGCAAATACATCCGAGCACGCACTCGTCACTTTGCGTACACGGAATACAATCAACAGAGAAGACTCAAATCCTAAGGGGAAGTCCCCCACACAAGGTTAGACAAGCTACTTACCTCAAACCGGCTAAAATCAACTAGCAACCACGCTCTTGCCACGAGTTCTCCACTCCAAATGGCCCAAATCTATTCAATTAAATCATACATTATAATTAACATCTCAAGCAACTGATTTTATTATTTAATTCAAAGCTAAATCACAAAATTAGGTAAAATGACCAAAATGCCCCTTAGGCCAACATCTTGGAACCAGATGAATTTAACATTTTCAGAGCCCTCATACTCTCATGAGTCTAACCATATAAAAATCTCTGAGATCGGAGGTCAAACACCCCCTCAAAACTCAATAGGTACGCCACCAATCATAGACGGCTGCCCGAAGCTAAAATGTAGTGAAAGAAACCCCACCGGACTCCACTACTCCAGCGCTCCAGGAGACTGTGGCTCAGTTCATGAGCATGTACACTACCTTGGCCCAGGCGAGGTTGCTTCCCCTCGCTGCAGCCATATCCCAGGCCGGGGGAGGGGCCCAAACTCCCGCATCCCGCACTCCTGAGCAGAGAGTGCAGATGGAGCAGGTCCTAGAGGTTATTCCTATACCGCCTGCAGCAATAGTTCAGCACGAGGATGGGTCAGCTGCTTCAGAGGACGAGCATCGTAGACCTCAGGGTATGGTTGAGAAGGGGTGTGCCGCAGTGTTGATACCCCTTATGTTGATTCAGTCCTAGTGGTACGGGATTTCCCCGACAAGTCTCCCTCTTACTCTATCTTTAGTATTTAGTTTTCTCTCTTTCGATTGTTCGAATATTCTATAGTTTTGGAGCCATACTATACATTTCTATAGCCTTTGTTGCCCGTGAGTTTCCGGGTCTTTGGGAATTGTATTAGACTTGTGTTATCGAGTTGTACATGCCGAGCGGTATTCAGTGTAGTTTCTTTTAGTTATTTAATTTGTTTTTCCTCCGTTTTTTCCAAAATTATTATATTTTTGCAATAAAAGGCTTACCTGGTCATGGGGACCAGGTGCCATTATGATATGTTCATGGTTTGTGAACTCGGGTCGTGACAGAAGTATTGGGAAGAGGTGATTAGGCATGGCATGATGCAGTTACATCTTATTGAAGAAATGAACCTTGATATGAGGGTGTGGAGGTTGGTGATTAGGGTAGAAGGTTAATATATAGCTGGGAGTGTCTCCTTTGCATATCAGTAGCATTATTATTAGTCTCGTACTTTTGTAATCTTATCCATAGATTTCTTTTACTATATTTTAGTTCTTTTGCTTCGATTATTATATCGTTTGTCGCTCCCCCTTTTTCCTCACGGAATTTCGAGTTTTGACATTTATTGGGAACAACTTATTTTCTTTCGGGTATTGGGTATTCAATTTTGAAGAGTATCCACCTAACGGATTTAAGGTGCATTAAAGCACCTAGAGCAAATAACTCATAAAACTGGTTTGCATGACCAGAGACTTGGGTAAGGGCTCGAAATAACTTTGAGGGGAAGATGTTAGGCACCCCACGAGGTCCACAATGGTGGGTATCGGCCAAATTCATCTTTTGTGAATTAGTCATTTAATAGATAGGCAGTCTAAGCACACATATAAGATAAAGGAGATTTAATAGATAAGCCGTCTAAGCACACATATGCAATTGAGATGAGGGAAGTCCTAGGTTTGTTATCCTATAGGATCACATATGTACAATACCCGGTAGACCTTCCTCAACTAGAGGGGTTACACGTGGCATTAGCGCACAAGTCATCATATCCTTTACTACCCAATTACCCTCCCCTTGGTCATAGCCTAAAACGTTCTAGCAACCTTAAGATGTATTATATGCGTGCACTACACGTCCCTTTACTTATATAGTCTTGGAGGTATTTAGGACTTGTAGTTAAGGTGTATCTAGACTCTCCTACAGTAATTTAAAAGGAGAAAACTCTAGGCGACTAACAAAACACGCAATATTGGACCAATGGTAGAACAGTTAAAAGGCTCACATTTTACCTCCACAAATAGAGCAAGCAAGTGCACGTCTCAAACAACAGTGCTTTAGACACTCTCTAAGAAAATTCTAATAATAGGATATCTAGGTGAACACAAATTGGAAAATATGCAATGTTTTATTAAAGCGGGGAACCAATACCTAATCAGTCGCCTACTGATTTTAGAGGGGCTTGTTGAATCTGTATAGTTAACAAAAGCATAGTTTTACAGTATACAGGATTTTAGTCGCCCTAAAAGCTTGCCTAGGTGTGTATCAATGATGTCCTATGAGCATGATATCTAATTAATTGGAAGTACAATAAACCAGTAAATAATTTTTGAATATGCAGTTTGATTCGTTAGACCCTATAGGCATGTTGTCTAGATGTAAGGACTGATTTTGACAATGGAAACTAAATGCAGCAATTAATTTTAAAACCTCGTTGGCATGCAAAAACTGATTTTAAATTGCAAGCGAAGTGTCCAGAGTGCAAGATTGATTTTACCCTATAATCATGCTTTCTAAATGCTGAATATGTTGAATCCTATTTAGCATGACTCCCAAATGCAGGAGATTGATTTGGAACTTATAGGCATGATATCTAAAAGTGCAAGACTAATTTTTAACCTATAGGCATGGTATCTAGAATGCACGCAAACAGACAAATAGCACAATGATATCATTTTTGATTGCAAAGGATGATTTGAAACCTATAAACATGATATAGAGCACATAAGTGATGTACATTACAATGTTCTATATGCATGGTTTATATGATGTAAACACTAATTTTGAAACCTATAGGCATGATATCTACCATTCCCAAAAAACATAATAATCCCTCCTAATTTTACTAATTTCCCCAATATCTGTTTACAAAGAAATTAATATTACAACCCCAACGTAAATGAATTACAAGAATAAACAACACTATACTATAGGGAGCCTGGATAGGCCCAAAGCAAAACTTGGGAAACCAGGCCTTCAAATAGTCCTAAGTGCCATATCTCAAAGTTCAAGAGATGGTACCCTGGTGTGTCAAAGTTCCCAAGGGCCTCACGAAACCCGGGCTGTGCTCACACCAAGGTCCTCTTTAAAGATCAACAGCTTGTGTAGTGTGGAGTAGCCAGCCAAGTGTGTCAAAGTTCAAAGGGGTCTTGTAACGACCCGACCGGTCGTTTCATGATTTACCACTCCATTTCCCCTATTTCCGCTTCTTATAGTATTCTTGAGCTGTATTATGTGCTATCGAGTTGGTTGGCTTGGGTTCAGAGAGGTTTTGGTAAGGTTTGAGACACTTAGTCTTTTTTGATTAAGCTTATATTAGAAAAGTCAACCAGATGTTGACTTATGTAGAAAAAGGGCTCGGATGTGAATTTTGATGGTTCAGATTGTTCGGGAGGTGATTTGGGACTTAATAGTGTTATCAGAACATGTTTTGGAGGTCCGTAGTAGGTTTAGGCTTGAATTGGCAAAATTAGAATTTTGGCGTTTTCCGGTTGATAGGTGAGATTTTGATATGGGGTCGGAATGGAATTCCAGGAGTTACAGTAGGTCAGTTGTGTCATTTGGATGTATGTGCAAAATTTCAGGTCATTCAGACGTGGTTTGATAGACTTTTTGATCAAAAGCGAAATTCGGAAGATTTTTGGAACCTTAGGATTGAATCCAATGTGATTTGGTTAATTCGATGATGTTTGAGGTGTTTTGAAGATTGGTATAAATTTGGATAGTGGTATATGATTTTTTTGTGCTTTTGGTTGAGGTCCCAGGGGCCTCGGGGTGATTTCGGATGGTTGACGGAAGATTTTGAGTTGGGTTTGGCAGCTGATGTTTGTCTATGGCTTTCATAACCACACCTGCAACTAGGGGACCGCTGGTGCGGACTCGCAGATGCGGAGATGGAGCTGCAAATGTGACCAAGAGGGAGGTCAGCTGGAACCGCATAAGCGGCTACTGGAGCGCACCTGCGATAGCACAGGTGCAGGCGTCTAATCGCAGATGTGGTGGGTTAGACCGCAAAAGCAAAAAGAGGACCGCAGGTGCAGAATCCTTGGGTCAGAAGGTATATGTTTAACCCTTTGCGATTTTGGCCATTTTTCTCAATATTTCATTTGGGGTAAAGCTTTTGGGAGCCATTTCAAGGGAGATTTTTAGAGGGATTTATTGAGGTAAGGTCCTTGGCTCCTAAGCTCGTTATTATGGTGATTTTTATCATTGTTAATATGAAATTTAAGGGACAATCAGTGGTAAATTTGAGGATTAGGGCTTGGTTAATTGGAGAGCTTTGAGTGGTAATTTAAGGGACCATTTGAGGTCCAATTTTGGTACTTTTGGTATGCATGGACTCGTGGAGGAATAAAGGTTCTATTGATGTAAAATTTGTCGAATTCTTAGACGTGGGCTCCGGGGTTAGGTTTGGTTAATTTCGGAATTTGCATTGTAATTTGATTATTTTTGCATGGGCTTCGTTCCCTTAGCATATTTTGACGTCATAATTCTGATTTTGGATAGATTCGACACGAGTTGAGGCCGAGACGAAGGGAAAGGCATCGTGGGCTAGAGTTTGGACCGGATAGAGGTAAGTAATGATTACAAGTGCTGTCCCGAGGGTATGAAATCTTGGATTTCACGTTGTTGTGCTATTTTGAGGTGACACACACGCTAGATGACAAGCGTGGGGTTGTGCACTATTGGGGATTGTGACTTAGTCCGTGTTGTATGACTGTTTAACTACGTATTTGATTGAAAACTACTTGCTATCATCATGTTTTGGGTTGAATACCATATTTGGGCTTCGTGCCAACTATTTTGAACCCTTAGGGGATTTTTACTACTATTCCTCATTGTTTTTATTTCACGTTTGTACTCACTCATGTTGTATTATAGAGTTTTCATAAATTAGCCATATTTACTATATTATGACATCTTAAATGATATTTTGGGCTGAGCATTCTATTTTACTGTGCCCGAGTAGCTTTTAGAGATTTCTGACTGAGTGAGGTCGAGGGCCTGTGTTTTAAGGTTATTATGGGATCGGGCTGCGTGCCGCAGCGGTATTGTATTGATTCATGATTGTGAGGTTGAAGGCCTAATTTGTTATGCCATGAGGTGGCTTGTTAAATGGCCGAGTGCATGTTTGATTATGCCACGAGATGGCTTGTTATTGCGCTTGGGCTGTAAGGGGCCCCTCCCGGAGTCTGTACACCCACAGTGAGCGTGGGTACCCAGTGTTAGATGTGATATAGCCCGAGGGGTTGATGTTGTCCCATGTTATTTTTTGAGGGGATAATACGAATGATTGTGAGATAGCCCGATGGGCTAGTTCTATTGGTATTTTGCCCGAGGGGCTGATTTGTGTTTCTATCTTTATCCCTGTTTTCATTCACTAGTTTGAACTGCTATAAGATGTTTTAAAGAGGTTTTACTGAACTAAGAAGTTTTTATGAGCCTTTACTATTTTATTGTATTATTTTGGTTTACACTGCCTCATTTTAGCATTTTGCTGTGTTTTACGTGTTTCCTTATCGCTCAGCTGCCTTCACTGTGTGCATATTCAGGAGTCTCGGGCTAGGCTAGCGATGGCTGATCTGGTTCCTCCGCAGGCTTATTTGGAGTTGACTAGGTAGCTGCTCAGCATTTGCAGCCCAATGCTTCTCCTTCCTATCTTTACTTTCCTTGTACTAACTTTATACTAAACTGTGTAGTCTTTTCATACTCTTAGACGGATGTTTAGATGCTCATGACTGGTGACACCCCGATGGCGGGCTATGTTATTTTCCGCAATTGTTCTATTTCACTATTTATTTTGGGATTCATCACTTACTAATGACTTAAATATGAATTATTATAACTGTTAATTGGTTTGGGGGTTTGTGTTGGCTGGCCTTGTTTCACGGTAGGCGTTATCACGATCGTGTCCGGTTTAGGGTTGTGACAAGTTGGTATCAGAGACTGGGTTACATAGGTCTCACGATTCATGAGTAGGTTTAGTATTCTCGAAGATCAGTACGAAGACGTCTGAATTATCCTCGGAAGGCTCCAGAACCATTAGGAAAACTTCATATTCTTTAATTCTTTTCATGCGAATCTTATGATCCAAGTACTAAACTTCTGTTATTCTATTCTCTTACAGATGGTGATGGCACAAGCGACCGGTCAGGATGGACGACCACCAGTACCACCAGCTGTGGCCACTAGGGGTCGAGGACACGGTCGAGGCCTGGTTAGGGCAGAGGTGTAGCCCGCTTGTAACTAGGGGAGCACCTGCAGATCCACCAGCTGCCCAGTTCAGGATCAGGTCCCTTATGGATGCTCCGCCAACACCAGTTCTAGCACCAACTGTACCTATTGTGATCCTATGCCTTCAGGAGGCCTTGGCCCAGATTTTATTAATATGCACTAGCCTAGCTCAAGCGTTCTTAGTTACTACAGCCACAACTACTTCTCAGGCCGGGAGAGGCACTCAAACTCCCGCCGCTCACACACCTGAGTAGGTTATGCAGGTACTTCAAACACCGGGGGCACATCCAGCCCAGCCGATTGTAGCTGCTTAGGACTATGTAGCTCCCGCTATGCTAGAGGATGAGCAGCACAAGTTGGAGAGGTTTGGTAGACTTCAGCCTTCGACTTTCAGTGGTACAGAGGGCGAGGATTGCTAGGATTTCTTGGACAAATATTAGAAGATACTTGGTACAACGGGTATTCTGGAGACCAGCGGGGTTGCTTTTACTACTTTTTAGTTTTCTGGAGCCGCCTTCACTTGGTGGGCAGTTTATGAGAGGCGTAGGCCTGTTGGTCAGCACCCCTTACCTGGCAGCAATTCTCTATTCTCTTTTTGGAGAAGTATGTGCATCAGTCTCACAGAAAGGAGCAGCGCAGGCAGTTCGAGTGGTTACATTAAGGAGATATGAATGTGACACAGTGTGAGATGAGGTTCCTGGAGTTAGCTCGTCATGCTGTTTGGTTTGTTCCTATGGAGAGAGAGAGGATTAGAAGGTTCATTAATGGCCTCACGTATCAGCTTCAGATTCTCATGACAAGGGACAGGGTTTCTGGTGCTACTTTCGAGAAGGTTGTCGATATTGCTTGCGAGATTGATTTAGTCCGTTGTCGGGAGTGATATGAGAGGGAGGCCAAGAGGCCTTAAGGATCTGGTAGTTATGGTCGTGATCCTTCGAGAGCTTAGTTTTAGCACGGTAGAGGCCATCCATTCAGGCATGCTCAGTCAGCTCGCCGAGGTTATCGTAGGGTATCAGCGAGTCATGGTTCTCATAGTTCTCCGTAGAGCCATTCATCACTCACTGTCCTTCCAGCCCAGAGTTCGTCCCTTGCTCTATCAGTTCAGGGCTCTTCCATGCCAAGTGCATCTGCTAGTCATTCCGGTGCTAGGGGTTCCTTGCAGTCCCAGTCTCCAACACCCAAGAGTTGCTCTAAGTGTGGAGAGTTGGGACATATATGAGGCAGTGTCCTCATCTTAGGGGTTCATCTCAGTAGAGGAGTCAGCTATCGGCTTCAGGGCCAGTTACTTTACCACTACCCAGCCAGCTAGGGGTGGAGGTCAGTCAGCTAGGGGACACCCTAGAGGGGAAGGTCGATCAGGTGGCGGTCATGCCCGTTTCTATGCACTCCCAGCTAGGACCTATGCTATTGCTTCGGATGTTATGATTACAGAGTTTGCCACAGAGAAGCCTCTATATTATTTGATCCCGGTTCCACTTATTCTTATGTGTCATCATACTTTTTTCATTATTTGGATACGCCCCGTGATCTCTTATTTCATCTGTTCGAGTATCTACTCTGGTGGGCGATACTGTTGTTGTAGACCGTATGTACTGGTCATGTGTGGTGACTATTGGGGGTCTGGAGACCGAGTGGATATTTTGTTATTATGTATTGTAGACTTTGATGTGATATTGGGCATGGATTGGCTATTTTGGACTGTCATGCTATTTTGGACTGTCATGCTAAGACAGTGACTTTGGCTATGCCAGGTCTGCCACAGATTGAGTGGTGAGGTTCGACCGATTATGTTCCCAGTAGGGTGATTTCATTCTTGAAGGCTCAGTGTATGGTTGGAAAGGGTTGTCTTTCCTACTTAGCCTTTGAGATGGATTTCGGTGTAGAGAGTCCCAGTATTGATTCTGTTCCTGTTGTGAGGGATTTTCTTGATGTGTTTCTGGTAGACCTGTCGGGCATGCCACCTAAGACGGGTATTGATTTTGGTATTGTTCTAGTGTCAGGCACTCATCCCATTTCTATTCCACCTTACCGTATGGTACCACTGGAGTTGAAGGAGTTGAAGGAGCAACTTCAGGAACTCATTTGGCGGCACCTTTGTCATGTCGGCAAGAATCTGACAGCAATGACATTTTCGAACGTACTGGATCCAATCTATCTTCATAGTCATCCAAAAGTAACCAGCTTGGAGTATCTCTTTTGCTAAAATAAAACCATTTATATGTGGACCACAGGTCCCAGCATGAATCTCCTCTAGAAGCTTGGATGCTTATTTTATGTTGACACACCTTAATAATCCCAAATTAGGATTCCTCCTATACAGGATTCCTCCGCTTTGAATGAAATTGTTAGACAACCTTTGCAGCATGCACTTCTGGGTATGATTGGCAAGCTCCGGGTAATCTCCTTTGCGCTAAATATTCCTTGATATCATGGAACCAAGGTTTTTTGTCTACTTCTCTTTAACATGGGCATAGTAAGTTGGTTGATTATGAACCTTCACCGGTATGGGGGTCAATGAAATTCTTATCGAGATGATATATCATGGATGACAGGGTAGACAATGTATCAAGGAATTCATTCTAGATTTTGGGAACGTGTCGGAATTCTGTCTTTATGAACCTCTTTCTCAACTCTTGTACGTGATGCAGATATGGGAGTATCTTAGAGTTCTTGGTTTCCCGTTCCTCTTGTACCTAATGTATGAGTAAATTTGAATCCCCAATTATTAGTAGCTCTTGAATGTTCATGTCAATGGCCATTTTTGAGCCCTAAGATGCAGGCTTCGTATTTTGCCATATTGTTAGTACAGGGGAACCTGAGCTTGGCAGACACTGGATAATGCTGACCGGCTTCTGATACCAAGACTGCTCCTATGCCAACTCCTTTGAAGTTGGCTTCTCCATCGAAGAACATTCTCCAACCATCATAGGACTAGGCATTATCTTCTCGTATGAATGATACATTTTCATCAGGAAAATACATTTTCAGGGGTTCATATTCTCCAACCACGGGATTCTCAGCGAGGTGATCTGCCAGGGCCTGTCCCTTGACCGCTTTCTAAGTTACATAGATAATGTCGAACATACTTAACAGGATTTTCCACTTGGCTAGCTTGCCGGTGGGCATGAGCTTCTGAAAGATATACTTTAAAGGATCCATCCTTGATATGAGATACGTAGTATAGGCATAGAAGTAATGCCTTATCTTCTGAGCGACCCAAGTCAAAGCACAACATATGCGTTCCAAAAGAGAATATCGAGCCTCAAATGGAGTGAACTTCTTGCTGACATAATAGATGGCCAGTTCCTTCCTTCCTATTTCATCATATTTCCCCAAAATGCAATCGAAAGCTCCGTCAACACCGCAAGGTAGAGTAATAGGGGTCTACCTAGCTCAGGCGGGACCAAGACTGGTGGTGTTGACAAGTACTCCTTGATTCTGTCGAAGGCCTTTTGACAGTCGTAGGTCTATTTGGTAGCGGCGTCCTTCTTCAACATCTTAAAGATTGACTTGCAGATGACTGTGGATTGTGCTATGAACCGAATGATGTAGTTGAGTCTTCCCAAGAAACCCACCACGTCCATTTTGTTCTTTGGCGGTAGTAGTTCTTGAATGACTTTGATTTTTGATGGATCCAGTTCTATTCCTCTACGGCTCACAATAAACCCAAGTAGCTTCCCAGCAGGAACCCCAAATGCACACTTTGCGGGATTTAGTTTCAGGTTGTACCTCTACAATCTATCAAAAAACTTCCTCAGATCTCTTATGTGGTTAGTGGCCTTCTTGGATTTTATGATAACGTCATCCACATATACCTCTATCTCCTTGTGTATCATGTCATGGAAAATGGTAGTCATGGTCCTCATGTAGGTGGCCCATGCATTCTTTGGGCTGAACGGCATTATTTTGTAACAATACATCCCCCATGGTGTGATGAAATCCGTTTTCTCAGCATCTTCTTCATCCATCCAGATCTGGTGGTAACCGGCGAAACAATCCATGAATGAATGCAGCTCATGCTTGGCACAATTGTCAATCATGATGTGTATATTTGGCAATGGGAAGTCATCTTTTGGACTGGCCCGGTTGAGATCCCGGTAGTCAACATAGACTTTAACCTTCCCGTCCTTCTTTGGCACTGGCACTATGTTGGCTAACAATTTTGGCTATTCTACTACCCTGAGAACCTTATCTTTGACTTGCTTAGTGACCTATTCCTTGATTTTCAAACTCATATTAAGCTTGAACTTCCCGAGCTTCTGCTTTACTCGCGGACATGTAGGATCAGTTGGTAGTTTATGGGTCACAATATACGTACTTAGACACGTCATATCATCATATGACCAGGCGAATATGTCCTCATATTCCCTTAGAAATTCTATGTATTCCTTATTTTCTGATGGCGATAAATGAACGATGATTCGTGTTTCCTTGACACTTTCTGCATCTCCCAGATTAACAATTTCTGTCTCGTCCAGGTTGGACTTTGGTCTATTCTCAAAGTTCTATACTTCTTTAACAATTTCCTCTGGTATATCATCTTCCTCTGAATCAATGTCTGTTTGTTGCGTTGTCTCATTGTATGTCACAGTCATTGGTTCATCAAGATAAGTAATAGTAATGCTTTATAAATGAAGTAAATTAGAGAAAAATAATAATAAGTGTCGATTCATTAGAAAATTCAAAATGTTTTTGCTAAATTTCATAATTGTTTTAAACATTGAAGATCTTATTGCAAGAATAAAAACTGCGAAAAGAAAATCTTCAAGTAAAAAAATAGTGCATGATGCTTGTTTAGCCTTGCTACCCCGAGGCTCACCGGGCTCTGGTTGTTTTGATAGACTAGTTATTAAGGTGCGCTCCTTTGCTTACGGCCTGTATGGAAGGGCCTTCCTCCCCCTCCTCCTCAAGACAACAATCCATATCATGGTCTTCTAAAAACAAATTCTTCACTGATGCGAGTGCCTCTTCTTCGTCTATCCCATAGACGACGTTAGCCTGTTGGAAAGTCTATTCTACGTGCGGTATCGGCTACTCCAGTGGGTAGTAAGGACCATGCCATGGTGGTGACCAGTTGTTGAACTCTTCCCAAGTGTATTCATATCCCAGACCGAAAGTAGTGTCGTGCTTCTTGAGCTTTATGGGTTTAGCAATCCCCTGGAGGTTCTTGCCAAGCCCCTTGCCAGGTTCGTACCCTTTCCAATTCAATATACTCTCAATCTTGTTGTCCCACCATTTATTTTTGTTAACAGTATTGACTCGCTCGATGTGGTGGTAGTTTTCCCCACCTAACATTCCTCTTCCCCCTATTATCGGAACGGTCTGATGACTGTATATAGCATTGCTGCCATCACTGTGAATGATCACCTCCTGGTGATTCCGTTCAAATTTCACAGCCTGATACAACGTCGAAGACGCAACCCCCAAAGAATGAATCCAACGGCGTCCTAACAGTAGGTTTTTGGATGTGGGTACATCTATTACTTGGAACTCAACATCGAACCAGGTTGGTCCCATCTGAAGACACAGGCTGATTTTACCGATGGTGGCCCTCTGGGATCCATCAAAAGATTTTATGTTGATAGCTCCTTCTTTTATCTCATGCAAACCTTTGCCAAAATTTTTGAGTGTTACCAGAGGACAGATGTTAAGGCTGGAACCCCCGTCGACAATGATCCTGGTGATGAAATAGTCCTCACATTGTACGGAGATATGCATGGCTCTGTTGTGACCCAACCATTCAGGTGGCAGCTTATCCTCATGGAAGGTGATTTTGTGGCTCTCTAATACCTGTCCCACCATGTTGGCCATTTCCCCGCCGGTGATGTTGCTTGGTACGTAGGCTTCAATTAGCACCTTGAACAGAGCATTTTTGTGTGTCTTAGAATTCTGCAGTAGTGAAAGGATGGATATCTGTGCCGGTATTTTGTTTAGCTGGTCAATTACTGAATACTCCTTGGCCTGTATCTTTCTCCAAAGGTCATCTAGGCCTGTCTCGATGATGGGTGGCCGGTTAAAGGCCTGCTTGCTAGACTCAACTAGGTATTCAGCGGTATAGACTCTCTCCGTCCTTGTCATTCCCTGTGCTGCAATAGTCTCTTCGAACCTAATCTTGCCTTTTCTCCTAGCCTCAGCCGTGTAATCCTAGGATATGGCTTTTGTATGGAATGATGGCACAACGGACATTTCCATTGGGATTGGTGCGACCACCTTTACTTCGAATGGGACATGTTCTTTGGGTGGCAAAACGGAAACTTCAAATGGTGTTGATGCTTTTGCTGATAGAGCTGCTTCAAACTCAAGAGGGATAGACACATCTACCTTAGTGACCTCAGATGGTTGGATCTGGACCCTGATGAGGTTAAGAGTAATTGTTGGCTTCTTTGGATCATCGCCTTTTGCGATCAACCCGATGGATCCCTCGGGATCCCAATCATCTTTTACTTCAATAATGTGAAAACCCACACCTGTATGGTCTAGCAGAGGGTTGTTGCAGACATTCAGGGCGGGTTCTTTTGCCATAATAACCTTATTATCAATCAAAGACTAGATCTTGTCTTTCAAAGAGCGACATTCGTCGATGGTGTGTTCGTTCATGCCGGAGTGGCATGCACAGGATTTGTTTGGGTTAACCCTCTGAGAAGGATTCTCAGGGGTTGAAGCAGGGATGTAGGTGACATAACCGACGGCTTTGAGTCTCTCAATTAGTTGGTTAATGGGTTCAGCAATAGATGTATATTATTTGGGAGCCATACGGTCAAAATTTGGTCGTGGTCTAGGAAAGTTTTGACGAGTAGGAGGTGACTGATAGTGGGATGGTTGAATATTGTAGGTTTGATAAACATGCACGGGTTGGGAATATCTAGGTGAAGTAGGCTGATATATGGGAGGTGGAGAAGGTTGATAGGCAGGCGGTGAGGGTGCTTGGTAATTCGGAGTGGGCTGATATGTGAGTGGAGGTGTTGGGGTATGTTTGGTATTTGATAAGAGATTTGGTTCTTTGTTCAACCATCACAGCTCCTATGTCTCTCTTTTTGGACACACCACCGGATTGCAAGGCCTTATTTGTAACTTGCAAGGCCTTGAAGTTTGTGACCATACCGCTCTTAATGCCTTCTTCGATTCGTTCCCCCAGATTGATGATGTCAGAAAATTTCTGGCTTTCAATCATCATTAATCGCTCATTGTATTGTGGGTCTTGAGCCTGGACAAAGAATTTGTTCATTTGTTCCTCCTCTAAGGCAGGTTTGACCTTAGAGGCTTCCGAGCTCCAGCGAGTAACATACTCGTGAAATATTTATTTAGGTTTCTTCTTCATATTCTAAATGTAGAAGACATCCGGCACATTTTCTGTGTTAAATCTGAACCTGTCCATAAAATCAGAGGCCATAGCTACCCAAATCGACCATTTCTTAGGATCGTGGCTGATGTACTAGGATAGTATATCTCCTTTTAGACTCCTCATGAATATCTTCATGAGAATTCTCTCGTCTTTTTGTACCCCAACCAACTTGTCTTAATACGTCCTCAAATGGACCTTGGGGTCACCTGTACTTTAAAATATCTCAAACTTTGGAGGTTTGTACCCCTCGGGCAGTTTGACATCGGGCTGTATAGAGAGATTTTCATAATTCAACCCTTCAATTCCTTTGTTTCCTTCAACGCCCTGGATCCGGCTAGTCAATTTCTTAAGTTTTTCAGCTAGGTTCCTGATAAGCAAATCTTTATCATCAGACTCGGGTGTGCCTGAGATTGGTTGGCTGGAGAGTAGCATGGTCTCCACGTAGATGGGGGTGTTATGGTGGGTGTGGAAGTGGTCATTTGTGGAGTTTTGGAGTTTTGGGAGAAGCAATGGGATGTTGTTTGTGGTGTCGCAAGTGTTGCATTGGGTCTTTGGTGGAATAATATAGGGAGCAGGATGAATTTGTTGCTTTGGGACGTTTTGGGATGGTGTAGGGTTTGGAGTATCGGAAAAGGTGATATCTGGGGTGCTGAGCGAGAATGACAAACTTGCTAGATTCCGAACCTGGTCGAGCTCTTCCTGGAGCTTTAGAAATTTTTGTTCAAGATGGGATACATTTTCCTTAGGAACCTGAGTACCACGACCATTAGTGACCTCTACCCGCTCAGTTAAATTCTCCTTTCTGATGCTGTTCAAATCTTCCATCTTGCCTTTGTTCTTGTTCTTAACAGGACTTAGAGGAGGAGTGAGTGGAGGGTCCTTGGAGCTTGTGGAATAGGATGATGTTGCAAGAGTGCTCGAACTAACCTTTGGGGAGGGGAATAACAAAACAAAATAAAACAAAAAGCTAACCAACTTAGTTGGGATCCTGAAAAGTATTGCAATATTTAACCACATAGTGTGGGAATGTAAATCGCGTCCTAATTTGGGGACCTCTTTATGCCCGAGGTAGGCCTAGCGACAAATTAATTTTGAGAGCTCAGGATGCTAAATGCCTCATTTTATTGATAGAAAAATAAGACGAATCCCAAATCGACACTAAACAGCAGGAATAAAAAGCCACTAATGGCCCTTGGCCTTATTACATTTTATATAGCGAAAAGATAAAGTCCTATCTATTTGGTCCCTGAAGGACCTTCCTCAGATTCAGCATCCTTGGCTCTGTCGAACAACTTCCCAGCCCACGAAGTCTCAGCAATAGGTTGGCCCTGGTTAGATATCCGTCTTCATTCCCCTTAGCATTCTGACAATCTTCGACCCTCTTAAGAAACTTTCTTTCCAGCTCCACTATGCCTCACTCCAAGTATCCCAGTCGCTTGTTGGCACTGTCAGTCATGTCCTTTCACTCCTCAATTAACTTTTGATTGGATTTTTGTATCTCACAGTTCTCGCTTTTGCATTCCCGGATCCTCTTGCGTAGTTGGTTGCATTTGACTTGTGCCTCGGCCTTTTCATCTATGATCCTGTGACCTCGAACAAACCAAGGCTGGCCCAGACCATCATGATTATCCTCCAACCAGCCGTAACGGTACGGAGCACAACCAGTGTGGTATCTATCTGGTTCGATGGTATCCTTCCCTATGACGATCTTACAGTGCCACATATGCTGAGTTTGGCACTTGTAAGGGCTATCATCATCCTGGAAGTCAGCTCGGAAGTGACTCATCTTCTCGACCCTGGGTACAACCTGCTTCCTACCAGCTTGCCTTATAACCCGGAGAGGGATCTAAGGGCATGTTCCTATCAAACCGATCAATATCAGGAAAGGCGCGTCTCTAGATCGGGTGATGAATTCCTCAGTCGGAAACCACTCGAACATCCATTGTACTTGCTCCTCGATCAAATTATCAAATAGTTCGAACCATCCTTTGGCATCCTCTACTGAGCAAACATATCAGGGATATAATTCATTCGCTTTGGGTGATGGAAAGCGATGTGATCATCCCAGTCCCTTCGCTAAATCTCTTGTCGGTATTCACCTTTTTGGAGATGCTCCATGAGCCAAAGTTGAAGTAGCAAATTGCAATTTTCGAAGTGACTAGCTCCCTGTTGACACTTCTCTAGGGCTCGGTATATTTCCGCAATGATCATGGGCACAATGCTGAATGGTTTCCTGCCAGTTCCTTCCATTAAGGTCCTTAGTTACCATGGCCACTCTGGTGTGGATTCTTGCTTTCTTCATTGGAAACACAATCACCCCCAGGAAACAAAACATGAATACAAAGACCCTTCGATGAATATGCTCTAATAATGTGATGGCAAACTCGTCAGGATAGGTACGGTAGGACTTGCTGTGACCGTACCTCTCATACAAATAGTTAAAAGGGATATAGGATTCTTTTAGGCATGTCAATTCTGGATTCTTCTTCAGACCTATTATTTTAGGGAAGCCCCTGCCCTTGCGGTTCTCAGGCATTAGTAAACCGGAAGTTTCCCATACCAAACAGGCCAATCCTCCTATTTCTTCTAGCAAGGGTATCATCTCAATGTCCCCAAAGTGGAACACAGCCCTTTCACAATCCCAAAATAATATGGCAGCTTCTATGATTTTGTTGTTGGGTTTGATTTCCAGGAGGGAAGGTAGATTCCCTAGATATTTTCGGACGAGAATCTGATCAATGGAGTGAAGATCTTTCCACCAGCTTAGCAGTCTTGGGTGGATGTTGGTAACCATGCCAAATCTGGGAATTTCATGCCTCATTATCTGCAAGACAGAAGGGTTAGACCCTACCCCCAACCGAACTCAACTATTTAACATCAAAAATTAGCATTAAGCATTTGGTTCTCCAAATAAATACACAGAACGTGATGATGTCCGTTTGGGTTTAGGAAAACCCAGTGGACTTTGGACAAGGCTATCTTAAAGGATCATTATGTGGACAATATAACTGATCCGACTAGGTTTGACCATGATGCATGTACAATTTAAATGGAGTAAGGTTTCTATAGGGTTTTATACTGGTACCCTTGAGCGAACAAATCAAGGGGGAAGGCTCGAAACTGTCGACGGCACCACTGATCGACTAGTTTTACCGCAAATATGCCTTTCTGAATTTAGGGGGTAATGATATAGAAAGAGCGCAACAACTCATTATAAGTGTTGCTATAGTATTTGTTTTGGCACGAGTGGAGTATGATGCTGAGAAAGATTATGCAATAAATAAAAGCATGTTGACATGTATTTGCACGTTAAGAAAGCAGTAAATACAATAGTTTCATAATTTAAGGCAGTAATAAAGGAAAGAAACAAAAAAGAAAAGTCAGCTTTGCAATGGAAAAAGGGAATTGAATGCTTAAAGGAATTAATCAAGTAATAGCACATAAAGACATATAAATTCACAATAACCATTTGAAATGGTAAAAAGACTAAAATCCCTAGCAGAGTCGCCACGCTGTCGCACACCCTTTTTTCCCTCCTCACGGCGGGAGAATCGGGTTTATGACATTTTGGGTATGGAGCAACTTGTTCCTTTTGGGAACTGGGTTTTGTATTTTGGAGAGTCACCACCTAATGATTCATGGTGCATTAGGACACCTTACAAGATTCAACTACAACTACGCTTTTGATAACCAAAGACAGGGTAAGGGCTTTGAAATTATCCCAAGGGGAAGGTGTTAGGCACCCCTGAGGATCCACTAGTGTGGTTCCCGGCCAGACAGTTGTTGTGACTTTAGAAAATAGACAAGTAAACAAATAAGACTAAAGTAAGAGGGGGTTTTAATGCACAAATTATTGGGAGTAAACAAAGTACGAAAGAGAAATTATAAAAGGCTAATTTTTGAAAAAGAAATCAAAATATTCTTTTATGTCAAATAAAGAAAGGGAAAGAGGGTCCTAGGTTTAATCATAATATGGATCACATCAATGCAATACCCGGTAATCACTCCTCAAAAGAGGGGCTACACATGGTATTAGTGCACCACTCATCATATCTATATCTACCTTTTCCCACCCCGTTTAAGGTGTTAAAGTGCAGATTGGTCTCGATTACCATTGCATGCTATTACTTGTCCCATTCCTATCAGTCCCAGAGGTACTTAGGACTATTATTCCTAAAGGGAAGGGATATTAGGCTGATCGGTTTCAAAGGATAAAAATCTAAGGCAACATACAAAAACACATACTGCATGTTGGGGAAGCATATAAATAGATACAGGCTCAAATACACCTCCTTGAACAAAAGCACATAACTATCATGACTTACATGTACTTTTTAAGGTCTGATTGAAATACTAAAGACGAGGGGAGTTTGATTCAGAGCCAGATTCATCATATACCTCTGATAAGAAGCCAAAATCAGGCCTGCCTGCTGATTGGAGCAGTTACTAATTAGCAGAGGCGAATTCAGTTTTATTGATGTTATTACCTAAGGCTTGCCTAAGTCTTTAGACGAGGTCCTATAGGCATGATATCTACTTTAATTAAAAAAAGTAGTGAAATAGTAAAAATGAATTGTTTGAGATCCTATAGGCATGCTTGCTAAACCTCGTTAAGTAAGTGAATTAGATTGTTTAAAACTGATTTGGAATAGCTAATTTTAAAACAGATCAATTTCAGGTTCTGCAGATGATGGTATCTACTATTGATGATTCAAACCCTATGAACATGATATCTAACATTAAATGTGAATAAAACAAATCAAATTTATTTAACAATCTCCATAGGCATGATTTATATATGTTACTGATTTCATCATTACGAACATGACACTTATTTTCAATCGTTTAGAACCTAAAACATGATATCTAAGTGGCATGCAGAATTTAAATACGTTCTATAGGCAGGCTATCTAGGCGTGACATTGACCATGAAGAAGTTGAGATAAACCCTATAGTCATGGTGTCTAAGATACAGTATTGAACACAAAGAATTTAAAACAGTACTATAGGCATGATTTCTATCCTTGAACATACATGATCACCCAACCCTTTTTACTAGCCAAACCCCAAATGTTTATTACAACTTATTACAAACCAAAAACCGAATTACAAAATAAAGAATGAAAGAAAAAGCTACAACCATAGGAAAGCTTGATTTGACTTCCTATCTGAGATATGCAAGGAATCGTATCTTTGCCAATGCCATTGATTTTAATGTCTTTCTCAAATCTGGGTGTGTCAGAGTTCCCTAAGGGCCTCAATAGGGTCTCGGGCAGTGCTCATACCCAAGATACACAAGCAGAATAGAGATGAGTGCAGTATGAAAATGCCAGCCCTCATGTGTCCAAGTTCAGAGGGAGCTCATGGGCCCCAAGGAAAGGCTCACATGAGGGGGCAGGCAGAACTTAACTCTAAGAAGAGAGTGAAAGTGCAAAAAAGGAGTTTTAAGAGCTAACAAAATAAAGGAGAGGGAAAGGGTGATGGGAGACAGCCATTAACATTTCAGGGAATCAATAACTTCATACAAGGGGGCAGGGGATGGGAATCCATTGCAATGGGCCTTTACACTTGGGCATGGGTTAACTTTGGGCATGCACAGCAATACAAAGTGTTAAAATGCCTGTAAATCAACCAGAACACACAACAAGTAAGGGAAACATGGAGGTTATGATCATTGGGGGATCAAGTTTGGGTCATGCGCAGCAATTTCTGATACTGTCATGCCCCAAACCAACCACATATATTAAACAAATTGGGGTAGGGATTTAGGATTCACAGTTCATAATACATTGATCCAGAATAGGAGAAGTAAAATAACAACATGCTAAATAATGGTAATAGGTTAAGTACAATCAGTAGGCAGACAAGAATGCAAGAAATAGTAAATAATCAATGTTGTTGTTGGTGTAGAGAACTTAATCAGAACATACTAGTAAGAATGAAAAATGCAGAAAAACAAGTAAATTTCCCCACTGCATAGCCTTGGCTTTCAGCCGGCTAGGTAAGGCAGCAATATAGTAGTAGCAAAGAAGAGAGATTTTTAGTGTAGTATGTGTTTGAACTCAAGTGTTATGCCTTGTGTTTGTCTGTGTGTTAATGAGAGAGCATATATATAATTTGAAGCTAGGTAGAATAATAAGGTAAGAATCAAAGTCAAACAATAATTATGGAACTAATATCAATTAGTATCAAATCAATATAAGTACTTCTTTCAATTAACGAAATCAATTCGAACGGTAAGAACATGTAGCAAATAAGGAAAGAAATCAATGGTAACTGGAGCATAACAGATAAGGAAATATTTCAAACATTTTAGGAACAGAGTAAACAACTAGAGCTAGGTTCATAAGGTTCTAATAAAGGAAATAATATAACAATCAATTAATAGCACAACCAACCATAGAATAAGGTCAGAAAAATATCCTACAAGGTAAAAATCAGTAGAATAATCATGCGAAATCAGTGAAAGATTAATCACAGGGTTCAAAGATGCAAGAATAGGAGATAACACTTATTTACCACCATTCTAAAAGAACAACCACATGGTAAGCAAAATCAAAACCCTAAGAGGTCGAGTAGGACAAGAATCACATATGAAATGAAAGATTCATGCAGAGCATAGTTTGAATTAGTAAGCTAAGCATGATACAGGTAGGAGAAGTGAAGAATCAGAAGCATTCGTAAACAAAAAAATAAGGCAAAATCACACAATAGGCAAGGATAACCATAATATGGACCCTAGCAAAGCAAACATAGGACAAAAGTCACAAAATTATAGAAACATACAGATTAACCGAACATATTATCAAAACAAAACTCAGAAACCCAAGATTGAGGCTAAGAAGTTAGGGTTTTCAACATAGACGAGTTGGAAAAGGAGTAAAAAAATAGAATCGTTCGAGATATAGAAGTTAAAACATGAAGAGTCAATTTAAACAGAGTGTAGAAGAAATCCCGAAAAACCTTAACTTTTAAAAGAAAGTAAAACAACTTGAAATCGATGATTTTTCAGAAGAAGCTTGAGAATAGTGTAAAAACATAGAAAGAAATAGACTTAGATTGCCAAAAATAGCATAGATATTAAGAGATTCTAGCAAAGTTAGGGTTTCAAAAGAAACCTAAATAGAAACGGAAGAACATGCGTAGAACCTCAAAGAGCATAACAAATATGGTGTGATTTTGCCTAAAATTACACCGGAGAAGCCATGAACAAAATAGAAACCCTAGATCCAAATATCCATGGCCCAGGGCCCTTGAAGGCCTCAGATATGATGAGCAAGGCAATAGGGGAACCATTGGAGGCTTGGAGTTGAAAGGTGGTTACCGGAGATGGACGGAGAAGAAGGCGGCGATTCAAGGGGATTAGGGTTAGGTTGAGAGAAAAGAGAGGAGATGGGAGCATATGTGGGCGATGGGCTGGGATGAATGGCTAGGGTTAGGGGTTATTAGGGGTTAAAAAAGGAAAAGGTTTATTTGGACCGTTGATCTGGGAGATCAATGGTCAGGATTTGACCAGGTAGATAGGTTTTGGGTTCGGGTAGGTGTATATAAGGTTTGGGTCGGGTTAGTTGGGTATGAAATTGGGCTGGTGAATGGGTTCAATTTAGGCTACAACTGAAAGCCAAATGTGGTATAATTTAAATAGCCACTTTTTCCTATTTTAATTTATAAAAATAATAAAATAATTTCTATAAATAAATTAAAGGTACCAAAATTATTTATAGTAGATAATTAATTATTAAAAATACCAGACCTAATCTTGTGAACATAAATGCAATTAAATTTTAAAAGAGGCTGATATTACAATTATATGTAATTTAGCTTTAAAAATACTAAATAAATTTGTAAAAAATGTATAAAAATTCCCTTGGCTATATTTTAACATAAATATGAGAATACAATAGGTAAATTACCAAAATGATAGTTTTGGAAGTAATTATTGAGATTTTATAGATAACAAAGGGGAAAATAAATCAATTTAAATCTTCAAAAATTGTGAAAAAATATTAAAATACTTGGATATACTTATATATGCATATATAGGCTGTTTTGAAAGTATTTTGCATATTAAAAAATATATGTAGGGAAAAATTGGGTGTCAACATCAAGTTTGCCCTCCGTGAACTATCGAGACGACACCTAGTCTCTACGACTAGGTAAGCCTAACGATTTCGGAAAAAGAACCAAAAATGTGGAAAACAAATAAAAACTGAAGATAAACTAATATAGAAGTGTTTACGATGCCGCTCATCATATACCACCTACACAAGATCTCAGAAACTAAACAATTCCCAAAACTCGGAATCTCATGAAATCACAAGCTGTGGAAATATTAAAGTGTTATAACTCTAGAGTGTCTAAACAAAAGTAAGTACAGAAGGGCTAATACTATGAGAAAATATAGAAAGAGACTCTTCGATCTGCGGACGTGGCAGAAATACCTCGAAGTCACTGATGGATTACCTCGCCTAAAGGGTAGTAGGGTTGAGTCAAAGTACCTTGATCTGCACATGAAAAACATGCACAGAAAAGGCATGAGTACACCACAGCAGTACTCAGTAAGTGCCAAGCCTAACCTCGGTCGAGTAGTGACAAGGAAGGTTAGGGCCCTACTGATTATAGCTAAAAAATGAGGTAAAACAATATAGAATATGATAATATAATTAAAAGCTAACAGTAAGAAGTAACACAGGATAATAAGAATAACAACAACTATAACCGAGACAAAATAATAACAAAAGGAATGTTGCTCAACACCGAGATAACAACCAGGGATCTCTCAATATCCCGAGGATCTCTTAGTATCCTCAATATGTATGTTGGGGATGTCTCGATATCCCGAGGATCTCTTAGTATCCTCAATAGATATGTTGGGGATCTCTTGGTATCCCAAGGATCTCTTAGTATCCTCAATATACATGTTGGGGATCTCTTGGTATCCTGCACTACAGTCCAAATCAATATATTTGCAGGGGATCTCCCAAAATATAAATCCGTAGTCCCAAAGTAAACATGCAGTGGGATCTCCTAGGATACCGTCCCGTAGTCCCAAAGTAAACACACAACAACAACACGAAGAATACTCAATTCAGTTCAAATTTCATACTAAGGTAAAACAGGTATTTCTAACCTAGCATTCTGCACATAATCCAAATAAGGCAATTTGATCAAATAAAGCAATTAAGTCAATTAGCCATGCTTCCCTAAGCTAACAGCATGCTTAAATTACAAGTAGTATAAGCAGGAAAGGCAACACAATTAAATTTACTTAATGAAAACAGGATTTTTTCAACAATTAGCACAAGTACGCACTCGTCACCTCACGTACAAGGCATTTCAAATATCAACGATACTAACATCCTAAGGGAGAATTCCCCCACAAATGGTTAGGCAAGCTACTTATCTCGAACCGGCTCAAAATCAACCTAAAACCACGCTCTTGCCACGAGTACTCGACTCAAAATGGCTCAAATCTATTCAGATCAATTGCATAATATGAATAACACTTCAAGTAACTAATTCAACTAATTAACTCTAAGCTAATACGTAAAATTAGGAAAAATAACCAAAATGCCCCCCGAGCCCACGTCTCAGAATTGGGTAAAATTTACGAATTATTGACCCTCATTCACTCACGGGTCTAACCATACCAATATTATCCAAATCCAATGTCAAATTCCCAATCAAAACTCAAAAATTAGGTATCAGAACTTATCCAAATTTTCCCCAATTACTCATCCGAAATTCGAAACTATATGATGAATTCATGTTTAGATTAATGGGTTATAAGCAAAAAGGAGTTAAGAATCATTACCCAATTGATATCTCTGAAATCCCTCAAAATCTCGCTCAAATCCGAGCTCCCAAGCTCTAGTTTTCATATAAAAGGCTAAACCCTCGACTTTGAAATTTTATATTCTGCCCATATAAATCCTTCTTCGCGAACGCGGAAGGACCCTCGCGTTCGTGAAGCACAACTTCGCTTGGTCCAGTTTTCCTTCATCGTGAACGTGATGTCCATGTCGCGAATGCGGTGACCATCTTCCCTTCTCCTACGCGAACGCAGGACTATCTTCGTGAACACGTAGGTATAAGACCTCACTGCCTCGCGAACGTGGGAACACCTTCGCGATGACAAAGAATTAAACCTCCACCAGCCCTAGCTCCTCTTCGCGAATGCGAGACCCTACTCGCGAACGCAAAGAAGGAAACCAGAATTGACCTGTTGTAATTTTTTTCTGAAACCCTCTAAGTTCAAAAAAATAACCCGTTAAGCATCCGAAACACAATAGAGACCCCCGGAACCTCAACCAAACATGCCAACCAATCCTAAAACATCATTCAAACTTTTTCCAATCTTTGGAACGCTAAAAAAAAATCAAAATACCAACTTATAACATCATATTCAAGCCTAAGAACTCCAAAAACTCTCAAATTACTCTTTGATCAAAATATCTATCAAACCTCGTCCGAATGACCTGAAATTTTGCAAGTACGTCACATTCAACTCTATAGAGCTACTACAACTTCTGAAATCCCATTCGGACCCCGATATAAAAATCTTACTTTCGGACCGGAAACTTCAAAATTTCAACTTTCGGCAATTCAAGCCTAATTAAGCTACGGACCTCCAAAATACAATTTGAACATACCCCTAAGGTGAAATCACCCAACAGTAGCTCCGGTTGGGGAGCAGGTACCCGAGGCACCTGTTGCTGCCCCTAGACTTTAGGAGACTTTGGCATATTTTCTAAGCATGTTTGGTACCTTGTCTTAGGCAGGGTTAATCCTAGTTGCACCAGTTATTTCTCAGGTCGGGGGGGGGGGAGCTTAAACTCCCAACGCCTGTACTCTAGAGCAACAGGCTCATATTGATCAGGTTCCAGGTGCTATAACTGTGCAACTCGTGATTGCGTTCAGCCCAAGGTTAGGCCTGCGACATCGTAGGAGGAGCAAAAGAGGTTCATGAAGTATCATCCTCCTACTTTCAGTGGTGCAACTTTTGATGATGCATAGGGTTTTATAGACTAGTGTCACCCTATTCTGTGAATTATGGGCATAGTGGATTTAAGAGGGGTCAACCTTACTACTTTCTAACTGATGGGGATGATATATAGATGGTGGCAGACTTATGAGCAGAGTAGGCCAGCTGACATAATGCCACTTACTTGGGCTCAGTTCACTGACCTCTTTTTGATGGAGTTCGTTCCACAGATCCTTAGGGATGCATTGGACACTAAGTTCCAGTAGTTGCGCTAGGGGACTATGACTGTCTCTGAGTATGCTATGAGGTTTGCTGAGTTATCTCATTAAGCACCTACTTTGTCTCTAATGTTAGGTAGAGAGTTCGCAGATTAATTGAGGTACTCGGTTATGATCTCAGATTTGAGATGGCATGAGAGTTGGAGACTGATACTCTATTTTATAAGGTTGTGGAGATCGTTACGAGGTTGGAGTATATATATAACTAGGAGAGAGGGGATAGGGAGGCCAAGAGGCCTCGGGATTTTGGAGGGTATAGTGGTTCCCTCTCTACAGTTTTAGCTCGTCATGGTAGAGATTTTATCAGTTACCCAGTTCAATCTGCACTTCAGGTTACCCACAGTACTCCAGCGGTTGAGGGACCTCAGAGTACTGATTTTGGATAGCCATCTTCCATTGCACCTCCTCCACGGGGTTCCTACAACGGCTATTCTAGTCATCCGGGTCAGACTCAGTACTAGCAGTCGTACCCGTAGAGAGGTTATTTTGAGTGTGGTGATACTAGGCACATGGTGAGGGATTGTCCCAAACTTAGGAAGGGTAGACCTCTACATGGTACTCAATCGATGGTTTCTACTCTAGTTGTTACTCTACATGCACAGCCAGCTAGGGGTGGAGGACATGCGGGTAGAGGGCATCCTAGAGAGGGAGGTCAAACCCGTTGTTATGCTTTCCTCGGTAGGATTGAGTCAGTTGCATAAGATGTTGTCATTACAGGTATTATTACAATTTTTCATAGAGATGCATAAGTTTTATTCTATCTGAGTTCCACTTATTTGTATATGTCTGTCGCGCCCCTTTTTTTCTTGCAAAATCGGGTTTCGACATTTTTGGGACAACTCTTTTTGAGAGGGTAGGGAATTGGAATTGAAAGAGTCGCCACCTAACGGATTAAGGTACGTTAGGCTACCTAGAGTAGATAACTCATGTGTTGCTAGTTGACATCACCAGAGATCGGGTAAGAGCTCGTAATTACCTTGAGGGGAAGGTGTTAGGCATCCTTCGAGGTCCACAATGGTGGATCCCAGCCGAACTTAACTTATGAATTAGTCTAATAAAGAAGCGAGAGGAATATTTAATAAGGATGGGGGGTCCTAAATTTTTTATCCTAAAGGATCACCCCGTGCAACATAAATAATACTTTGTAACTCCCTCGAGTTGGGGTGTTACTCATATTATTCAGCGGGCATCGACTATCATCTCCTACTACCTAATTACTATCTTTAAGTTGTTACCTAAAGCGCTCTAATTGATTCTAGTTCGATCCCTATACATGCACTACTCGTCCCTTACCTATGGCCCTGGAGGTATTAGAACCTCTATTTGGGATAGTTCCGAACTAAATCTAGGTTACTCAAAAATTTAAAAGGCTAAGCGACAAACAAAAAATGTTAGGACTTGCAAGTATAAAGCAAATATGGGCTCGTGTTAAACTCCGCACATAAATAGCAAATGCATGCAATTAATTAACAATCTTTATCGATTTTAAGAAATCCTATAGGCAGGATATCTATGCAAGAAGACAGATGTACAGAAACAATTTCATTAGGGCGAGTGTCTAAACATATTTTTTGCCTACTGATTTTATTCAGCATGATCTGGTCAGTTCTGGCAGTAATACATCACAATCATAAATCCAGAATTATTAAATCCTACAATTATATTGCCTAAGTGATTGCCAAGGGCGATTGTATTTAGAATCAATTGATAGAATCCTACAGGCATGATTTCCACGAGTTTGATGATTACAGACATATAGACATGATTTCTATATGTAGCACTATCTTTAACTTACAAAGGTTGGTTATATTCCCTTTTAATATTATAGTCATGTTCTCTAACTGATGTACTTACTTAAGTCCTATAGGCATGATTTCTAAGTTTGAGACTATTTTTAGTCCTATAAGCATGGTATCTACTACTGAATTGGTTTAAATCCTAGAGGCATAATTTCTAGACTAATTTTTTCATCCTATAGGCATGATTTCTATGAGGTGTGTATGGGAAGAAATTATGCAGATTGCTAGAAAATCGATCAAATCAAACATCGAGTTCCTATGGGAATGATTGCTAATGCATATTTGTTGGATTGATAGATCTTATGAGCAGGATTTCTAATATGAATTTTAATTCTAACCCTATAGGCAAGACTTCTAGTATGAAAACACGGAGTTAACGCCATCATCAAAAATCCAATAAGAAGGTTTTCTAATCACAGTAGAATTTATACTGTTTTTACCAAATAAACAGAATTGACAGCATAACTGAATCTTATAGGTAGGATTTCTACCCAGTTTAGCAAAAGGAAATAAGAAAAGCCACAAGTTTTACTAAATATTCCCCAAATCTATTATTACAAAGTTATTACAAACCAAAATAACAAATGAATTACACAATAGTAATGAGACACTATAGGGAGCCTTCATTATGCCCAAATAAACCTGGGAACTAGGCCTTCCAACCATAACAACTTTGAGGCACAACATAGTAATTCATCTATAGCATATTAGAACCAGGATTTTAGTGTGTCAAAGTTCTTAAGGGCCTCACAGACCCATGGAAATGCTCACACCAGAACCATACATTCAGAAGATAGCTCATAAGAGATTGGAAAACTAGTCTCCAGTGTGTCAGAGTTCACAAGAGTCTCATGTGGACCCTGAGCAGTGCTCACAGTGGAGTGACTGAGGTTCTAAGACTGGGGGTTTTAAAATCAGTAGATAAAAGAGGTAGGGTGCAAGTTTTAAAACAGTTTGACTTCAAAAGAAACGAGGTTTAGAATATAGAGTTGCAGGAAGAACCAAACAAAGTTATGCTCAAACATATAGTTCAAGTTAGTCAAAGGTCTGGTTAAGCTAAACATTCATGCTAGTACCTAGGAAAATCATTGTTAAATCACATAAGCAATTAGGAAAAATAGTTAAGTTGGCCAGACACATGAATTAAGGAACCATACGAAAATCTACAGAGTTAGGATTAACGAACCAGTTTCATGCTAAGTTCAGAACAAGTATAAGATTAACAAGTGGTGCATGAAACAAATTCAGACATTAAGCTAACTTATAAGAGGATTCATGTTATTCAAACTAGTTAATCTTAAACAATCAGTGTCATTCATAGGACTAGATGAGATCATAGAATCACATAAAATGACAGAATCATGCTTGGAATTAAAACATGCTAGTCGAGCAAAGCATAGAGAATGAAATTACAAAGGATTAGGGCATACCAGTTAAGTAAGAAAGCAAGTAAATATGCCACATCAGTTAAGTTTCAGAATAACTTGGAATTGGCTTCCAGCCAGCCAAAACCAGAGACAATTAGCACAGAATCAAGATAAGAGATCTTAAGCTTTAGTGAGAGTATGAGAGTTTGAGTCTGTCCACAGGGAAAAGAAGGGAAGGGTTTAAATAGTGTTTAATTAAGTGAACAAATAAGGGAAGTAATCAAACACACATAAACAAGGAAAGAAAATAATCACAGAATTAATTGAAGCTAGTTTAAGGACAAATAGTACAGAACTCAGTCAATTAATAGGGCATAATAACGTGTAATCAGGCGAGTAACACTTAACAATTTCAAGGAAAAATAAGGTAAAGAAATAAAGGAAACATGGTAGTTTGAATAGAATAAGGAAAATATCAGTCCCATACAAGAAAGGAAAGAGCACGGAGAATTAGTAAAAGTCTCAAACCCTAGTTTTAGGTAAACCATAAAATCGGCAGTAAAATAAGGTACATAATGCATATAATGAACGTGGAAAGGAGATTATTCAAAAAGAAAACCCGAATCGAACCAAATTTGGTTCAATTAAAGCAGGACTGAAACCCTAATTTGGGTAAGCCATAAAATCAGCAGAGAAACAAGGACACAACAATCACGTATTATGTACAATTAACATAAACAGGAGTTATTCATAAATCAACAAAGAATCAAACTAGAAAAAGATATTAAATCCTAATTTAGGGCAAATACAGAAAATTAACAGGAATAGGCAGATTCACGCGTAATGAAGTGAATATAGATGAGATAATATTTAAAATCAAAGTTTGAACCGGTATAGGTTCGAATCAAAGAGAATCCGAAACCCTAACCTTTAGGGTCAAGTAAGAATCCACAAGAGATATGCGAAATAACCGTACTCACAAAGAACACGGGATGATCACAGACGGAATACACAACAGGTTAAGGATTTTGAACAAATTTGGTTTGAATCTCTCCAGATCTGCTTGCCCATTTAGGCAAGCCATTAGATAATACCAAAGAACGGGTAGCCAGTAAGGAGGAGAGGCCAAATAAGGTAGGGAATCCACAGTTGATTCCATTATGGGGTTGGAATTGGAGAAGTTAGGGTGATGACGACACTAGAGTTTTGAGAGGAGAGGGGGAGAAAATAAGAGAGGGAGTGTATAGAAACGGCGGGTTGGGTGAAATGATTAGGGTTTAGATAGGTTGGGGTGATGTGGACAGTTCATTTCAGAGATAAACAGTCCTAATTCAAGGGTTCTAGGTCTAGATATAATAAACGCTTGTGGGATTGGTTAATGGGTTAAGGGTATTGGGTATTTGGCTTTGGGATGGTGTATTGGGTTGAGGGTAATTGGGTAGTGTATAGGTTCGAAATTAGGTTTTTAGGGACTATATTTTAAATACCCAATTAAATCAGTAAAAAAAAAATTTATAAAAATAATTAAAAAATAAAAATGTCATTTATGCATGAAAATAATTTAAAGTAATTACTTAATAATATAAAAATATAAAAATTTATTTTTATGTAAATAATATATTATGCTTATATATGGGCTATTATTTCAAAATATGCAATTTTAGCATAAGGATGCAATATATATATATATATAATGCAGGAATTAAGTTATTAGAAGCCTTTAATAATTATAAAGAGTTATGAAAAAATACTTGGTTATGCTCATGCACTATTTTGAAGGTATATATGTATATTTGAAATATGTGAGAGAAAAATTGGGAATCAACAATGTCGTCCTATTTTGCTTCATATTTGGATATGTCTCGTGATTCTTTAAGTACTCTTGTTTATATGTCTACACCCATTGTAGATTTTATTGTGGTAGACCGGGTCTATCGTTCTTGTTTGGTCATGATTGAGAGCTTTGAGACTAGGGTTAACATTCCGTTAATCAGTACGGTGGATTTTGATGTGATTTTGTGCATGGATTAGTTTTCATCATATCACGCTAACTCTGTGACGTTCGCGATGATGGGGTTGCCGAGGTTGGAGAAGTATGGTTCATTGGGTCATGTTCTTAGTAGGGTGTTATCTTTTTTAAAGGAAAATAGATAATTGAGAAAGGGTGATTGGCATATTTAGCCATTGTGAGGGATGTTAGTCTTGATACTCTATCATTGAGTCAGTTTGGGTAGTAAGAGAGTTTCAAGATCTGTTTTCAATAAATTTACCGGGCAGGCCACCCGATAGGGATATTAATTTTGGTATTGACTTGGTACCGGGCACTCATCCTAATATATTCCACCATATCACATGGCTCCAGTAAATTTGAAGGAAGAAAAGGAACTACTTCAACAGTTGCTTGATAAGGGTTTCATCATATTAGATGTTTTACCTTAAGGAGATCCAATTCTATTTATGAATAAGAAAGACGGATCTATGAGGATATGTATTGACTATAGGCAGCTGGACAAGGTTGTTATCAAGAAAAAGTACCCCCTATCATGTATTGATAGTTTATTTAATTACTTTTAGGATACTAGTATTGATACCCAATTTTTCCCTCATATATTTTTAAAAATGCATATATATTTTCAAAATAGTGCATGAGCATCAATCAGTATTTTTTCATAATTTTCTGTAATTTTAAAAGGATTTTAATTAATTTATTCCAGTATTTTATTATCTAAATAATTACTAATTGCATCACAAATAATTTTATAATAATTTATTACTTGATTTTTTTATTTATATTTATATTAAGCTCTAATCATTTCGTGCATAATTATATTTGTATCTTTAGGCTGTAATTGTACTAATTTTGCAATGATAGCCTACATACGCATAATTACATTATTTACACGGAAAATAATTTTTTATATTTTTATAATATTAAGCAATTATTTAAATCATTTTCGTGCACAAATGATATTTTTTTATCTTTTTATAAATTATTTTAAAAAAATTATTTTATTAAATGAATTGGGTATTTAAAATCTAGCCCTTTTTAATTAACTAATTTAGGACCTAGCCCAATTATACACACGAGCCCAAATACCCGTTAACCCTAACCCAGTACACATTTGTACCCGAACCAGATCCCCTTTAATCGTGACCGTTATCTCTAAGATTAACGGTCCATATCAAGTAACAAAACTCCTAACCCTAACTCTCATTCACCCAAACCCGCTGCCTCTGTATTCTCTCATCTCTTCCCCTTATCTCTTCATCAAACCCTAATGCCGTCACCATCCTCATGTGATTCCTGCCCAAAAATGAAATCATCTCTTGATTCCTTACCATATCTAGCCTTACCTCCTTGCCAACTACTCGTTTTTTATGTTACTCAAACTGGTTCGCCTCAAATGGCAAGATGATCTCAAGAGATTAGAACCAGATTTGGTTCAAAATCTCTAATATATTGATTATTTCTATCTGTGTTCATCCTAAGCTCTATGAGTACGAATATTTTCGTCTCTTTTAGTTAGGGCTTCAGATTTTGATTCGGACCAGCTTTGGTCCGATTTATGTTTGTTTTATGATTATTTTCCATCTATATTTGCTCTATTACTCACAAATCCATTTAGTTTAGTTGAATCTTTTACTTACCCTAAAACCAGGGCTCAAGATCTTTCCATATCTAAAATAATTTTTTCTTCCTTTGTATTTTTCCTTTAATTTTTCGGTATATCTGCCTCTGTGTTCATATTTTCTTTACTATTTCTGATCGATTCTTTTTACCCTAAAATTTAGGATTTTTGATTTCTTAAAGACGAACTAAATCTATGTAGTTTCATCTCCATTATAGTTTCCCTTTGTGTTTTCTGTGCCGATTTTACTCACCCTAAAATCTAGGGTTTTGATTCTACGAACAAAATATGGTTCAAATCTTAATTATTTCCGTCTATATGTATTCGTGTATTTTATTAAAGCTTTTTGTGTTTTTAGTTTTTCTTTTGCTTACATTAAGTTAGGATTGTCATTACTTTGTATTTTTCCTTCAAATGTTTCTGTCTATTTGCCTCAATGCATCTTTCATTCTTGCTGTTAATTGCTGGCTAGTTTTATTTACCCCAAAATTAGGGCTTCTAAAATCTATACCAAGATTTTAATCTTTCTCTTCTCGTATGTACTGATACTTTCCTTATTCTTCTCATCCTACCTTGTTCCTTTGTTTTTCTTCAACTTGTTTGTTGATTGTGTCACGACCCAATCTCCATACCCGATCGTGATGGCGCCTCTCGTGAAGACAAGGCCAGCCAACTCACCCAATTCGCTTCTTTAACACTTACTAAGCATAAATAGATGGAAAATGCAACTTAAAGAACATTAATTATCAACTTTAAAGCCTAACTCAGCTCGACCGGAGTGTCACAAGTCACGAGCATCTAAGAAGTGGGAACACTACTATAGGGCCAATATTATATATACAAAGTAAAATCTGGAAATATAAAGATGAAGTGCGGTGCCGCGGACGCTGGCGGTCACCTTGCTCAGCTACATTAGTATATCTTCAATCAGCTAATAACCCGCTACCGGGTAAACAATACCGGCAACTGCACGCGAGGTGCAGGGAGTAAAGTGAGTACTTCCAACTCAGTGGTAATAAGAGTAAATAATAACTGAGCAGCAATAAATCACGTAAAGCAAATCAACATGCTATATAGTAAAGTGTAACCCTTTGAGAAAACAGGGAAAACGCGAAAAATCCTTTAGAAATTATCTTGACTCAGTTCAAAACTTCTTTTAAAAATATCTTTTTTCCAACAGTTAAGCAAATGAATGCGAAAACGCGTAGTGCAAGTCAGCACAAAAGCAAGCCCCTCGGGCACAAACAAGTATGCATAATTGAGCTCATAACTCGCCCTTCAGGCAATATGCTTGTCTCTGGTCAGCCACTGTTACCTGACCCATTAACATCATACAGTGTCACTGTTATCACTGTCTCAAATTTATCCACTTTGAAAGTGATCAGACAATATCAAAATAACAAATAAATATCTCAGGAAATAACACAACAACAAATAGTGCACAAATGTATGAATGTAATGCAATGCATATGACGGTACACTCTAGTACCCACTGCGGCGTGCAGTCCGATCCATTTAACGTCGACGGTGCTCACTAGGGGTGTGTACAGACTCCGGAGGGGCTCCTACAACCCAAGAACAATATCAGCCAGGTATTGGCATAAAACAGGCTCTCGGCCTCAATATCAATATATAATAATCGCTACAGCGTGTAGCCCGATCCATATCAAGAAAACGTCCTCACCA